>JAVTVY010004060.1:0-37374 GCA_036873755.1 Hanleya hanleyi | reverse complement strand
CTTTGTTACATGTGTGACAAACAAATGTTGATTCCAGAACAAAGAAAGTGAAACTAAGACCAGTCTTACATATAAAATGTTCATGTGCCATGATCAGTTTGATGGTGAAGTCTAGAGTTTGATGGCGACCTAATATGGTGATTTCACATGATGTATGCGAAAGGACACGAAGCCATTTTTGGTGTCCATGTTACACGCACCACTTGATTGGATTGAGGCAGTCAATGCCACTAAATATGCTGACTAAGAATAGGATTAAATATTCTAACAATTTGATCATGTTTTTCGCTTTGTCCGTCCGTCTGTCCATCCGTCTGTCCGTCCGAATTTCTTGTCCGGGCAATATCTCGGTTAATATTTGATGGACAGGATTGAAACTTGCATGGAATGTGGCGAGTGGCTCATAGTTGTGCAGCGTAGAGCTTTTTCCGAGTTCCGGTATGATTTTCAAGAGTTATGGCCCTTTTTCTGAAATCTCTGTGAATGGGACTTGTCCGGGCTGGATCTTGGTTAATATTGTATGCACAAGTATGAAATTTGCATGATATGTGGTCATTGACCCACAGTTGTGCAGCGTAAAGTTTCTCCACGTTTCGCTTATATTTTCAAGAGTTATGGCCCTTTGTTCCTGATTTCTCCGTGAATTGGGATTTGTCCGGGCTGGATCTCGGTTAGTATTGTATGGACAATTATGAAACTTGCAGGATGTGTGGTCAGTGCCCTGTAGTTGTGCAGCGTGAAGTTTCTCCGAGTTTCGCATATATTTTCAAGAGTTATGGGCCTTTTTTCTTCAAATCTTTGTGAATTGGAACTTGTCCGGGCTGGATCTCGGTTAATATTGTATGGACAATTATGAAATTTGCAGGATATGTGGTCAGTGCCCTGTAGTTGCGCAGCGTGAAGTTTCTCCACATTTCGCTTATATTTTCAAGAGTTATGGCCCTTTTTTCTTCAAATCTTTGTGAATTGTGATTTGTAGGGCCCGATCTCGGTTAATATTGTATGAACAAGTACGAAATTTGCATGATATGTGGTCAGTGACCCATAGATGTGCAGCGTGAAGTTCTCTGTTTTCAGTTATATTTTCAAGAGTTATGGCCCTTTGTTTAAACCTAAGTGAATGGGATATATTTATTTGTCCAAGCTGGATCTCAGTCCATAACCGATTTGAACCAGGAAAATGGCTATATTATATGTTATTCTACATTCCAAAGCAAACAACATAGGTCCTGAAGTATGAAATTGCCCCAAAAACAGTGAATTGGGTGCAAATTCAAAGTTCACTGATCGCTTCATAATTTCACCACAATATACTCCCAAGGAATGTAGGTCTCATGACCAGGTCACATTTTCGGATTTGGCGAAAGCCCTGGCGACCAGCTTGCATCGAAGCATCGTATTATCACTTGTTGCTTGATACTTGGAATATGTATTATGTGAGGCATGGCAAAAAAGTGACTGAAACAGATTTATAATTATCCAAATTAGGCCTCCACCAACCAATGAAGAACAGAACAATGGCGGGGCAGTGTCGGATTAAAGTGGAACGGGGGGCATACAATTGAGCAATCTCTGATTGCTTCCTTCCTGTGTTCTAATTAACACTTAAATTAACGTGTTATGTGGTGAATTTTGCATGTAGTTTAGTGTCCTCGTTACACGCGTAACTTCATTATTTTATTTTTCTCCCAAATTGTGGAATATTATCCATTTTCTTATGTTTTCCGAATCTCTGTATATCAATATTATCCCTGACTTAGTGCAGCCAGGAATTGACATCTTTTCAAAATTGGTTTGCATGTCACACTTTGGTACCCCCATTTCATGGAATGACCCATACATGTATATACCCTTCGGAGCTTCTTAATTATTAAAGTGACAGTCAACATCCACATTAAAACCAGCAACATGGCATCAAGTCTTGATATCTGATGTTCGTGCATTTGGCTAGAAAGTGCTTTGTCCGAACCATGAAACATCCACCGAGAACACTTGTCAGATATATAATGTACAGTAAAAGACGATACGAGATTGCTATAATGGTCGTATCCCTACGCTGTTGAGAAAAAAAATAGTCCAAAATTAAAACAGAGAAATTCGACTTGTTATTTCGTCTAAAATTTCAGAATGAATTTGAACGATAATAAATGCCTATTTTATCGGAAAAGGGCAACTTGTACTTTGTCTTGTCACAGAATTGTAGGAACCTGTGAGATCTGTCAAAACCGAAAGTAGTCTCCACGTGTTCGTGGTTGCTGTCAATACATCTAGGTCCGTACATCTAGGTCCGTACATCTATGGCGGGCTTGAATTTTCAGTTGTAAAATGAACTGTGGTCTGGCAGTTCACAAGCGGTGTCTCGCATAACAAGTCCTCTAAAACATACTTCAGGAAAGATAGCGATAGGTCATTCAAATATAAAACTTCGTTTCTCAAAATCCGCCGCATGCTTCGAGATGTGACCGCATGTAACTCTTTTATTAGTAAAAATCCAGCCATGGTAGCAACAACAACAACAATTTTTTTTGTTCATTCTGTTAGAACTTCAAACATCTACTTACAGCTTTAAGCAACCTGTTATGTACTCTAATACTATTTGGAGCTGAAACCAAGTTCATTATAAATGCTTTCATCAGATAAGAAAGTTATTTCTTTTATTACATGATCATCTGTTATTTATACCAGAGGTATAACTATATTGATATAAATTCTCCATACATTTTTAGCCCACCATCACCAGATGGTGGGCTGTTCAAATCGCTTTTCGTCCGTGGTCCGTCGTCTGTCCGTCCGTAAACAATTTCTTGTTATCGCGATTTCTCAGGAACTACTTAATGGATCTTTCTCAAATTTGGTACACAGGGTCCCCTTGGGGTCTAGTTTTGCAAGATACCTTTTTTGGTCCGATTCGAAAATCCAATATGGCCACCAGGCAGCCATCTTGGATTTCCCCATGAAATCTTGTTATCGCGATTTCTCAGGAACTACTTCATGGATCTTTCTCAAATTTGGTACACAGGTTCCCCTTGGGGTCTAGTTGTGCAAGATAACTTTTCTGGTCCGATTCGAAAATCCAATATGGCCACCAGGCAGCCATGTTGGATTTCCCCATGAAACCTTGTTATCGCGATTTCTCAGAAACTACTGCATGGATCTTTCTTAAATTTGTTACACAGGTTCCCCTTGGGGTCTAGTTGTGCAAGATACCTTTTCTGGTCCGATTCGAAAATCCAGTATGGCCACCAGGCAGCCATCTTGGATTTCCCCATGAAACCTTATCATTTCTCAGGAAGTACTGCATGGATCTTTCTCAAATTTGGTACAGTGGTTTTCCTTGGGGTCTAGTTTTGCAAGATACCTTTTCTGGTCCGATTCGAAAATCCAATATGGCCACCAGGCAGCCATGTTGGATTCCCCATGTAACCTTGTTATCGCGATTTCTCAGAAACTACTGCATGGATCTTTCTCAAATTGGGTACACAGGTTCCCCTTGGGGTCTAGTTGTGCAAGATACCTTTTCTGGTCCGATTCAAAAATCCAGTATGGCCACCAGGCAGCCATCTTGGATTTCCCCATGAAACCTTGTTATCGCGATTTCTCAGGAACTACTGCATGGATCTTTCTCAAATTTGGTACACAGGTTCCCCTTGGGGTCTAGTTGTGCAAGATACATTTTCTGGTCCGATTTGAAAATCCAATATGGCCACCAGGCAGCCATCTTGGATTTCCCGATGAAACTTTGTTATCGTGAATTCTCAGGAAGTGCTGCATGGATCTTTCTCAAATTTGGTACACAGGTTCCCCTTGGGGTCTAGTTGTGCATGATACCTTTTCTGGTTCGATTCGAAAATCCAATATGGTCACAAGGCGGCCATCTTGGATTTCCCCATGAAACCTTATTGTCATTTCTCAGAAAGTATTGCATGGATCTTTCTCAAATTTGGTACACAGGTTCCCCTTGGGGTCTAGTTGTGCAAGATACCTTTTCTGGTCCGATTCGAAAATCCGATATGGCCACCAGGCAGCCATCTTGGATTTCCCCATGAAACCTTGTTATCGCAATTTCTCAGGAACTACTGCATGCATCTTTCTCAAATTTGGTACACAGGTTCCCCTTGGGGTCTGGTTTTGCAAGATACCTTTTCTGGTCCGATTCGAAAATCCAATATGGCCACCAGGCAGCCATCTTGGATTTCCCCTTGAAACCTTGTTATCGCGATTTCTCAGGAACTACTGCATGGATCTTTCTCAAATTCGGTACATAGGTTCCCCTTCGGGTCTAGTTGAGCAAGATACCTTTTCTGGTCTGATTCGAAAATCCAATATGGCCACAAGGCAGCCATCTTGGATTTCCCCAAATCTTGTTATCGCGATTTCTCAGGAACTACTGCATGGATCTTTCTCAAATTTGGTACACAGGTTTCCCTTGGGGTCTAGTTGTGCAAGATACCTTTTCTCGTCCGATTCGAAAATCCAATATGGCCACCAGGCA
The DNA here is from genome assembly GCA_036873755.1 of Hanleya hanleyi. NCBI lineage: Eukaryota > Metazoa > Mollusca > Polyplacophora > Lepidopleurida > Hanleyidae > Hanleya > Hanleya hanleyi. Next base: position 32,882 of record JAVTVY010004060.1, on the reverse strand, counting down.
GCCATCTTGGATTTCCCCATGAAACTTTATCGTCATTTCTCAGGAAGGACTGCATGGATCGTTCTCAAATTTGGTACACAGGTTCCCCTTGGGGTCTAGTTGTGCAAGATACCTTTTCTGGTATGATTCGAAAATCCAATATGGCCATCAGGCAGCCATCTTGGACTTCCCCATGAAACTTTATCGTCATTTCTCAGGAAGTACTGGATGGATCTTTGTCAAATTTGGTACACAGGTTCCCCTTGTCATCTAGTTGTGCAGGATACCTTTTCTGGTCCGAATCGAAAATGCAATATGGCCATCTTGGATTTTCCCATGCAACTTTGTTATCGTAATTTCTCAGGAAATACTGCAGGGATCTTTCGCAAATTTGGTACATAGGTTCCCCTTGGGGTCTAGTTGTGCAAATACCTTTTTTTGGTCCGATTCGAAAATCCAATATGGCTGCCAGGTGGCCATCTTGAATTTCCCCTTGAAACATTATCGTGAATTCTCAGGAAATATTTCAGGAATCTTTCTGAAATTTGGTACACATGTCCCACATGGGGCCTAGTTGTGCAAGATACCTTTTCTGGTCTGATTCGAAAATCCAATATGGCCACCAGGCAGCCATGAAACATTGTTATCATCATTTCTCAGGAAGTACTGCATGGATCTTTCTCAAATTTGGTACACTGGTTCCCCTTGGGGTCTAGTTTTGCAAGGTACCTTTTCTGGTCCGATTCGAAAATCCAATATGGCCACCTTTAGTCCATGCAGTTGCAAGTGAACTGCCCCACCCTTTTGTTTGCCGGCGGGTCGGCTACTTGAAGGGACATCACTCTTGGGACGCAACGTCACAACTCGACCTGTAGACTACTGCATGTTTCCATCCAAGGGAGATAATCAGGATTCAGGCACTTTCGATGTTTCAACATTACTGCGCAGACCGGATCCCTTCAGTATTAAGTATTGTACCGCCCTACTATTTTCGAGCATGGTATCTTAAAAGAGATATCTCAAACTAGTCCAGTAAACAGAACAGAATTAGCGTTCGTTCCTAATTATAAAATCTTAAGTATGTTTCATAGCTCATGCCAAAGTTTTAAAGAGATTTGTCTTCGCTTCCAGTACCCAATGATGACACATGCAAAAAAAAAATTAAAAAAAATACTGCAAAACGAAGACGAAGGATCCTCCGTACATGTATATTCACTTTCAGATTAACTTTGCTCATTTCTCTTGTATTATAACAACCGACATAAGTACAGTTTCTAGAAATCTTGAAACTCCTGATGTTGAAAAAACCAAGATTAATCTTGGTGTTTTTCAGTGTCCCTTTTTTTTGCGCTCCCCCACTGCCCAGGACACCAACTTCAAGCTCAGCACGAGTTTGGGGGGGGGGCCCACCGGACTCGACACTTCTGTGTCGGCGCCCGGAACTACCGGTCGGAGGCCGTGTCGCGCATTTCACCTCTTGGTGGAGTCTATACAGAGCAGACAGCCTAGTAAGGTAGATTGTCACGGAAGGTTATCGAATGGAATGGAGCGCTCCAAACCGTTCACCTCCGCTGACAGGGACCCCACTGGTGACCCCGTTACCTCGAGACCCCCGTCAAATTACCATTATACGGGACGAGATAACTTCCCTCCTTTCCTCCTGCGGTAGTAGAGGTGAAAGATCCGGCAACGGATCCGGGGTTTTACACCAGGATGTTTTTGATGTCCAAGAAAACCGGGGAATGGCGACCGGTCCTCAATCTACGGCCTCTCAACCGTTACATTCGCATCGAGAGATTCAAGATGGAAACTCTTCGATCTGTACGGGCCGGTCTTCGGGTCGGCATGTGGGCCGCTTCAATAGATTTGAAGGACGCATACTTTCACGTACCGATCCATTCGGACTACAAAAAGTATCTAAGGTTCGCCATCGACGGCAAGATATTGGAATTCCAAGCGTTACCGTTCGGAATTACATCTGCCCCTCGAGTTTTCACATGGGTAGTGGATGCCCTATCGGTCGTCCTACGGAGGTGTGGTGTGGATATCAGCACCTACATCGACGATTGGTTGGTGAAGGCACCGTCGGAAACGGCGGTCACCTATGCGATCAGGTTGACACTATTCCATACGCTTCTCAGCGGCTGGATAGTCAACGTACCCAAGTCAGCGCTGACCCCGGCACAGTTGTTCATACACCTGGGGGTTCAGTTCGATCTCCAGATCGGGCGGGTTCGGCCTTCGCCGGCTGCCCTAGATCTGCTGGAGGAGATGCTCGCGGTGTTCTTCACCTGCCGAGCTCTCCCGGCGAGAGAGTTCTTGCGACTTCTGGGTCGACTGGTCAGTCTGGGAGAAGTGGTCAACTACGGTCCACTTCGACGCAGACCCATACAAATGTACCTTATGTCCTTCTGGAAACAGAGCACAGGTCATTTGAACCAACCAATCCCGATAGACTCGAATCTATTATCAGCCCTCGGCTGGTGGCGGAACCGGGACAACCTCATCATGGGGCCCCCGTTGCATCCGCCTCCATGGACAGCTGGGGAGCACATCTGGACGAGAACCTGGCACAAGGAATGTGGACCGCGCAGGAAAAGACTTGGCATATCAATCTCCCAATATATGTGAGCCCGTTTCCGGATCCATCGGCGCACGCCGTGGATGCACTAGCGGTCCTGTGGTCAGGAATGTACGCTTACTCGTATCCTCCGACCATTCTAATTCCGATGGTTCTCAAAAAGATCGAGAGCGAGAATTGCAGAGTCATTCTAATCGCTCCTTTCTGGCCGACACGATCGTGGTTCACGAGTCTCCTCAATCTTGTCGTAGACTAGCCACGCATTCTGCCGGATCGTCCAGATCTCCTCACACAATGCCGGGGGCGTCGAGTTCACGACAATCCAGCAATGTTCAAACTGACTGCTTGGAATCTGTCATCGAATCTCGACGTCAGGAGGGCTTTTCTCAACAAGCTGCCAATCTCCTGGCACAATGTAGAAGGCCCTCCACCAGACGGGTTTATAACTCTAAACTCAGTCTGTTCTCGGAGTGGTGCGAGAGAAACTATAAGAATCCCTCTCAAACAACTCCGGGAGAAGTAGCAGACTTCTTCGTATTCTTATACGAAGAAAAGGGACTACAAGCAGTAACAATAGCTGGTTACCGGTCTGCCATAGCGACAATCCACCCTGGTTTTCGAGACGGGTCTAAGGTTACACAGAGCAAACCATTAGACGACCTGATCAAAGGCAAGCTCCACCTACGACCTCGGGTGAAGAAAATGCCTCCTGCATGGAATCTCGAATTGGTCCTAAATGCACTTACGAGACCACGTTTCGAGTCCATGGGTCAGGCCAGCCTTAAGATCTTGACACTTAAGACTGTATTTCTCGTCGCTGTGGCGTCCGCTCGACGGAGATCTGAGATCCATGCTCTCTCCGCTGAGAAAGATCGCCTACATTTTACGGGCGAAGGTCTGCTACTTCAGCCGCGGGCTGACTTTGTGTCGAAAACAGAGACTATCAAACATGGCACAAAACCCTTGGTTTTAGCTGACCTATAGGTAAGTTCTCTCCTGACGATAAATTCTTATGTCCGGTGCGTGCTGTGAAGTATTATATCGAAGCGACCAAACATCTTCGAACTTCAGACAATCATTTGTGGATTACCCATCAGATCAATAACCACAAACCGGCTTCCAAAGACACCATCGCTTGATGGATTGTTGAAACCATTCAGATGGTCTATGCAGCTGCCCAGACTGCCTATCTCTTTTTCGGGTTACCTGGATTTCATATTTGTGCAGGACTGCCGCATGTTTTGATGACGTAATGCGCAACTAAACCTCGGAAACCTTTGCTCGTTTATTTTTTGGAAGCCTTGAATGCGCTCTGTAATGGTTCCCGACTGGCGCCAGGTAGTTTCTTCGCTCGGCTGCTGGCCCAAAGCCAACGGGCAAAAACAGTCCATAAGAAGGAACTGAATGCTAACATGCAGTCCTCCGAGGGAAAGTACACGAGGGTGAAATTGGAATCCTGGGATGTTTGGATATTATTTAGCAGATGAATTTGATTCGTTCATAATTAGAATGACAAACAATTTTCCGTAAGACAGCACATGAGGCTAAGAGAAACTTATGATTATGAAAATAAAAATGGATCGTTCATGACGTCAGAGATGTTGCCTGTATGAGACCTGTCATGAACAACAACAACAATGCGGTTCACCACTTCTTTACGTTGAGAACACCCATTTATTTAGAAGATAGTTTATTTTAGTGGGACAATAGTATTGGGATCCGTGCGTCCGTCCGTCCATGCGTCCGTCCGGATTCGTTTCTGGACAACAACTTCTGGAAAACTGAACGGATTCTTTTCAAATTTGGTATGTGGGTACCTCGCCTCAAGATCTCGCTTGGGATTGTTTTTCACGTCGATCCACATATTGGTGGCGCCACCTGGGGGCCAAGTTAAAAGTTTGTTTCCAGACAATAACTTTTGAAAAACTGAACGGATTCTTTTCAATTTGGTATGTGGGTACCTCGCCCCAAGATCTTGCTTGGGATTGTTTTTCACGCCGATCCGCATATAGGTGGCGCGACCTGGGGGCCAAGTTAAATTTTCATTTACTTGTGAAAAACTGAATGGATTCTTTTCAAATTTGGTGTATGGGTACCTAACCTCAAGATCTCGCTTGGGATTGTTTTTCGCACCGATCCAAAAAAAATTCCGGACGATAACTTCTGAAAAACTGAACGGATTCTTTTCAAATTTGGTATGTGGGTACCTTCCCTCAAGATCTAACTTGGGATTGTTTTTCGCACCGATCCACCCATAGGTGGCGCCACCTGGGGGCCAAGTTAAGATTTTGTTTCCCAACAATAACTTTTGAAAAACTGTACGGATTATATTCAAATTTGGTATGTGGGTACCTCTCCTCAACATCTCACTTGGGATTGTTTTTCACGCCGATCTGCCTATAGGTGGCGCCATCTGGGGGCCAAGTTAAAATTTTGCGTCTGACTTAAGTTTCCGAACAATAACCCCTGAAACAATTCTTCTCGATTCTGTATGTGGGTACCTCGCCTCAAGATCTCGCTTGGGATTGTTTTTCACACCAATCTGCTCGTAGATGGTGCTAACTGGGTCTAAGTTAAAATTTTGTTTCCAGACAATAACTTTCGAAAAACTGGAAAACTAAATTTTGTATGTGGGTACTTCGCAAGATCTCACTTGCGATTGTTTTTCACGCCTATAGGTGGCGCCACCTGCGGGCCATGTTAAAATTTTGTTCTCAAACAATATCTTCTGAAATCCTGGCGGCATTAGGACAAATTCGATAATTGTGGATACCTTGCCATTGGATCTCACTTGGGATTGCTCCGCATGCTGGGTACTGAAAGTTACGGTTCCAAGTCAAATCAATTGTTTCAACGTCGGGGGACTTGAACCCCTCGGGTTTTCATTATGATTAGTTTCTTATACGCCTGCCAAAAAAGCGGACGTATTATGTGATGGCGGTTTTCGTCCGTCTGTCGGTCTGTCCGGTTCTCGTGTCCGGTCTATATCTGGGACAGTTTCCTATCTACAGTTGCAATTTTTTGTGAGTGGATACGCTAGGTGGAGACGATGTGTCGCGTACCAAAGTTGAGGTCGAGGTCAAAGGTCACAGCTGCCTAAAATCAGGAAATCTTTGATCGTTGACAGTTTTCTATCTACAGTTCTAATTTTTGGTGAGTGGATGCCCTGGGGGGGACGATGTGTTGCATCCCAAATGTAGGTCGAGGTCAGAGGTCAAAGGTCAGTGTGACTGAAAAATCAGGAAATCATTAATAATTTCTAATTTTTGTGAGTGGATTCAATAGGAGGAAATGAAGTGTCACATACCAAAAAAATAGGTCAAAGGTCACTGACCCCAAAATCAGGAAATTATTAAAAATAACATTTTTTGTGTCAGTAGGTACATTCGGGGGACACGATGTGTCAGCTACCAAAATGTAGGTCAAGGTCAAAGGTCAATGTCACTGTGACCCCAAAATCGTGAAATTGTTAAAAATCATGATGTTTTGAGTCCATTGAGAAATTATGGCGAGCCGTTTTGTCATGTACCAAAATTTAGATCCAGGTGAAATAGTCAAGGTCACTGTGACCCCAGAATCAAGGTCAAAGGTCAGTGTGACATAAAAATCAGGAAATCATTAAAACATACAAATTTTTTGTGAGTGGATTCAATAGGCGGAAATGAAGTGTCTCATTCCCAATATGGAAGGGGAGGGACAGACAGATAGACGGACAGACAAGGAGGTTATATTACAGTTTATTCATTATCTACTACGACCCTGAGGAAAGAAATCTGTTATGGGTTACGGGATAAGAATTTTGATGAACGTGAGAAAGGAAGGGCACAGGAATTAATGACACAAACAAGAATTTTGTACATATGTAAATAAGAGGTTCCAAGGGGAATACTTGTCTTCTGGGGATGTCTTCTCCGTTCTGGGAGGAAAATGTGCAGGAAGTCTATGGACTTGTTGTTCGTTAGTGAGGTATGAACCACTCGAGTGGTTCCAAGATTGAAGGGTATGGGCAGAGCATCGGAAGAAGGCACAAAAAGAATTTTGTACATGAAATAAATAGAGATGTATGTACGTTCAGGCCGGAATATGAGACAGCAGAAAAAATATCAGTCCGCTGCTGAGGGAAAGTGGGCAAATTATTTTTCTTGGACAAATCAAACAATATATGGACGGTTTATATGGTCTACGAATACAATGGATGAAGGTTGGTGTAAAAAGATGTAGGGGAACGGATTGCACGGCATGATTGGTGTGACCAGTAGAGGGGGTTGGCATGACCAGTAGAGGGTAACATAAACTTCTTATATTCGGGGGTATACATGTACATAGGTTGAGGGGGGAATCTGTATGATATGGGATAAGAAAATTGTGGGCATATGAGTTTATTCGTGGGTATCGAGCTGACGACATGAGCCAGAGTTTATGGCCCGCGAGATAGACTAGGCTAGTCAAGGACAATGGAGGGGAGGTTGCCAGTGTATATGTGACACTGGTACAAGGGACAATGTGTAGGAAGGGTTGGGGGAACGGGTTGCACGGCATGTCCTGCATGACCAGTGCCCATCGTACCACGATGGAGTGCCCAAGTAGATCCATCCATCCATCCATTCCAAACATTAGGTCAAGGTCAAAGGTCACTGCGACCCCAACATCAGAAAATTATTAAAAATAACATTGTTTTGTGTCAGTAGATACATTAGGGGGACACGATGGGTCACATACCAAAATGTAGGTCAAGGTCAAGGTCACTGTGACCCCAAAATTGTGAAATTGTAAAAAAAATCATGATTTTTTTTTTGTGTCCGTTGAGAAATTACGGGGAGACGGTTTGTCATGTACCAAAATTTAGGTCAAGGTCAATAGTCAAGGTCACTGTGACCTCAGAATCAAGAAATCTTTAAAAAAAAAAAAAATTGTATCAGTAGATACATTACGGGGACATGTGTCACATACCAAAATGTAGGTCAAGGCCGAACATCAAGGTCGCTGTGACCCCCAAAATCATGAAATTCATAAAAATCTGAGTCCATTGATACATTGAGGGAAGACGATGTGTCGTGTACCAAAATTTAGGTCAGGTCAAATGTCAAGGTCACTGTGACCCCAAAATCAGGAAATCATCAAAAATAACTTTTTTCTGCCAGTAGATACATTAGAGGGACATGATGTGTTACATACATGTACCAAAATGTGGGTCAAATGTCAAGGTCACTGTTACCCCAAAATCAAGAAATCATTAAAAGTCCTATGCCTGTCAAAGACGAGGTCGTGTAATTCGATGTTGCGTTCTGTCCATTCATCCATTAACACTTGCTGTCCATGTGATATCTAGTTTCAAGGTATGATTGGTACCAAACTTTGAGTATACCTTACTCGCATGGCAAAGAGGAGTAATACATTTTGAGATCAATTTGCCAAAGGTCAAGGTCACAGTCCCCCAAAACTGAATCAAGTTTAGCTGATTATATGTGTTAGGTTGGAATATTGCATTTGTCCTGTGGATTTGTCTCCCATGTTTGAAACAGCTACATTTAGATAAACTGTTGTGACATAAAAACCATACATTTACTAATTCAATGGGGAGAGGGGTCCTCCATGAACTTCATCGGTTTCAGTGTGGGATATGTGAGCTCTCGGCTCTTGCTCCAAGGTCAACTAGTTACCAAGAGTTAAGCCCATTTTAGTTTATCATTCAATATAAGATGTGATATGTTACATTCTCAGAAGCACAAAATTGTAGACCTTTCTCTGGATTGCTAGCTACCAATTGGAATCAAGGCTATTAAACAACCTTGAAATTTGGATCAATGTAATTCCATATATACGGGCGTATATTGAAGCTCCTTGGGCTCTTGTTGCTTTTTTTGGGGTGATTAGATCTCACTGTAAAAACTATCACGGTATGAAATGAAAAATATGTGGGACAAAAATTTCAGAAATTTCCTTATTTTTTTACTGTTGTTGCATATCTGTTATGAATCTATTGCAAACTGTTAGGCCTTCTTTTTATGGCTCATTAATAATAATTGTTTGTTTCACGTTAACCCCTGTACATAGTTGGGGGTGTACTGGATTCCGATTGTCTGTCCGTCCGTGTGTCAGTGTATCCATCCGTTTATCTGAGTTGTGACTTGGGTTTTCATTTCTCATGCCATAACTCTGCTATGCATCCAAACTTCTACACCCATAAAAACATCTTGGTCTAGACTGTTAAGGGGCTGAGGAGTTGTAGCACCTCTGGTGCCTCATGTTTTAAGGTAATATACTGTATATTATGATATAACATGAAATATACACTTCAAATCTAACATTGTCATCATCATCGTTGTGGCTGTGGTCTTCCAGATCAATCTACTGAAGTTCACGTGTGTTGCAATGGCCTCCTGCTTCAACAGTAACTTGAAACCATGTCATATCGGCTGAGCTGGTGAAACACCCATTCTTTCCAAGCTCTGACATAACATGTCCCTGTCGGAATATGAATAGCATGACAGTGATAAGATAGATCACGCAGTGAAGGTTCCCGATTTATGTTGAATGTTGTTATTGCCTAAGTACTATTAGCGGCATTATACAACAAAAACAATTCGCTGACATCCAGTGAAAAATTATTGAGAAAAGGTATTTATTTTTGTTGTTTGGCATTTTTATGCACTGGCATTGTTTGAGATAGGATACAACAGCCTTATTCATACAATCAGGAATGGAAAAGGGGTTGAAGTCTTCATGTTGAAGCTTCCGTAGTGAAAAAAAAAAGTGGCAAGTTGAAATTTTATTTTTATTCTGATAAATTGCCACACCTGATAGAGGGTCCTTGTGAGTACCAATTATGTGCTACTCATTTATTCTGGGGGAATGCTCTTCTCCCGTGTTTCACACGAGCTTTCATTGAATTATTAGGGGAATAACCATACCTTGCCACTGGATCTCACTTGGGATTGCTCTGTATGCCGGGTACTGAAAGTTACAGTTCCAAGTCAAATCAGTTGTTTCATCGTCGGGGGGACTTCAACCCCTCGGGTTTTCATTTGTATTGTTATCAAAAGGACAGACTTGGTTATAAACTGCACATACATATATAGGGTTCGTTGAGAACATAAATGTGCAGTGTTGGCAATAGTCTGTGAAATAAATGTATGTCTGCTCAGAATTGAACATGATTGTTTGTATCCTTTCAGGAAAACTGGGTGTAGTGAAGCAGACTTGTGTAAGAGCACGACCATCGATTGACTTCCGGACATTCTACACTCGCTATGAAGAACCTGAGAAAAAGGCAGTATCTGCTTTTGACTTCTTGGATGATTTGTATACCTCTAGCTCTGAAGAGAAGCTCTCTGCTCAACAAGCGCATGGACAAGATTTTGATGAATTGAATACAGCAACATGTACTAACTGGGAAGCTGCATCGGTAGAAAATTCTGCCATTTTGGATGATTCAGTGCGGGATGCTCAGAAAAATAAACATGTCCAATCAGGGAGTGGGGGAAAGAAACATGTCAAGACAATGAAAGTTTTGAGGCAGGCAGCAAACATGACAAAACGACTTTCGAATGGCTCATTGGAATCTCAGGAAAATATATCCACAGAGAGTCTGACATTCAGCGATTCCTGCTGTGAGACTTTCTCTTCCTCTCCCCTTGACGTGGATCTGTCGGTTCTATAATACATGCATCTATGCAAGACATGCAAATAACAATCAAGAGCTGCTGTTTTTGAATGTGAAATATCAATGAATATGTAAGCTTATTAATACTTCCAGGCTGATTTTGGCCCAAATTGATATTTCCAACCATGATATATTACCATTCATAGTTGTGTTTGTGTTTATCAGGGAATGTGGAAATTTAATTCCTGTAAAATTCCCACAGATTGGATTCCCATAGTATTCTCGATTCCCATGAATTTTGATGAAAGTCTAAGCTTGTCATGCCTACATTAAGCCTGTTTTCCACCTCTTTCTCACATTCACACCCATGTCCACTTTAAGACCCTTCCATATAAAACTCCTGGAACGAATCATTTCTCACATATTCACTGTTTATGTACACATGTAAGACGGTTGCAATAGGTGTCCGAGAATGGCCATGTTGGGTTAATCCAAAGTGAGCATCTTTTGTTTGGCTCTCATTTACCCAGATTAACACTCAGGGCCAAACAAAAGATCACCGCCTTATGACGCTTATTCCAACTTTCCTATATGGGTATGACTAAGGGAGATAATAATTAAACTAGGAAAATACGGAAGAGAACTCGGTTCATGTTTTTAACAAACTGGACCTGGCCCTATATACATTATCTGACCTTTGTAGTTTATGGTTTCAGTGCATGTAGTTCATAAAGTTCATTTTGTAGACAAACTCATGCACTGCTTGATAATTTCTGTCCAGGTGGGCTAGGGTAAATATTTCGCATTCTCAGTCAGAACTTTGAACAACCCTTTGATCACAATGCATGCAGATGCAGGCCTTATTTTTCGTCACAATTCACGGGAATCCAAATAGATTCTATGGGAATCCACGGGAATCCAATGCTATAATTTCTATACAGATTGCTAAAATTTTACAGTAATCTGTTGGATTCCTGCAAATAATTTGACAGGAGTGCTGACGGGAATGAATTCCCGGGTTGTCGTGGAAAAACAAGCCCCGAGATGGATGTGTCAAAGTTGAGCAATACATGTACATGTGACGGTGCTGGTCATCCAATGTTCACTGTCAGTACCATGTAGTCCTATTATATTCAATAGTATTTCAACCAATGATGCAGCCTTCATTTATTATACCATATACAATCACATCATCATCATGCATGCTGGAAGAATCAGTTATTCTGTATTGGCTTTCTCACTCTGCAGGTCTCTCTGTTGTACAATGGTGATGTCGTCTATCACCTGTCCATGCTCCAGCTGGTGGACACGTCTTTTGGGGCTTGTTTCAGAAAATTTGGAGAAAATATTTATGAATTCAAGAAAAATTATCTAAGTGTGGAGAAATTTTCTGGTAGCATATGAGAGAGGGATCCAGAAAATGAGGATTATTTTTTTGCATTACCAAATGAATGACCCATATAAAAGCAAATAGGGAGAGCCTGGACTGAAATGAACCATGTCTGGCTCGAACCTACATGATCCCTGGAGTGAGGTCTGTTTGAACAGGTGATTGTATGGTCAACTGTTGCACATGTGAGATAACAGAGAGGCTTAATTGTGCAGATTTACTCAACAATGAAACATTTCAGTTTCCATTGATATTACAGTGTATCACATATTCATGGTAAGAACAGTAAATCCTATGTAAGTTACGTATAATAACTAGCAATACTCAGCATTACCATATACCGATGCAAAGCCAGCCCATAGTGCACAATATAACATATAAATCATTGTTTGTATACACTTTTTTTTTTACAAGTTTTTTAAAATGATATACAGGTGTGCATCAGTGGTCACATTAAAATGTAAATTAGAGGATACATTTATTTTGGTATAATTTAATTTTAATTTGTAAGTAGTCCGTCTCATTGGTATACATATGTATATATATATATATAATTATCAGCTCATTTGTGAGTGGTTTTCTAAATCTATGTTCATGGATTGGTTATTTTTGTGTGTTTCTACATAGATATTTGACAAGTTTTGACCTCACCCGATTTGTTATAATTGTTAATTACAGGGAAGAACTGTAGAATGGTATCGTTAAATATTTGCACTATTATAATTTACAAAATATGTTATATAGTGAGGTTGAAACTGAGAACAATATGTACATGTATAAACTAAGTCACAATTTGTCATTTTGTCGTACTGCTCTTCCCGACTCTCAGTTTTACCCCATCTTGATGCAATAGGATAGTCCATCAATGTCAAAAGCGTTTATGTGTATTGTGTAGAGCAGTCCATTAGATTCCAGTACAAGCCAGTATTGTCCAAACTTTGTATGTAGGTGTCCGACCACCTGTAATTACTACTGGTGGCCTTCAAGAAGATTCTATTTCACGTTGAACCTTGCAGAACCCAGCAGTGACTCAGAGCTCTTCATGTGTGCAGGGGTAAAAGCATTTGGTGTCTGCTTAAGGCCCATTCTCAAGATGAGATTTGTAGTAACAACTCAGCGGGGGAATCTCCCAATTTGTAGCATGCAACTAATCGCATGAAATAGGACCTGCCCTATTTCATACGACTTGTAGCATGCAACTAAAATCGCACGAGTGTTCTCACGATGCAACCGAGTTGTATGCTACAAGTTGTTACTACAAATCGCACCGTGAGAATGGGCCTTTACATGTATTTTCGTTTAGTTTGAAATGAAATGTGAACAAAATTGAATGTAAATGCCTTACAAACGCATTACAAACAATTGTAGGCAACAGAACGCTTTCAATATCGTCTATGATGTCATAAATATTTTGTTTATCAGAACGTATTTCCTTCATCAAACATGTTTGCTCTGATCGAAACGCATTTATGAACGCAATTTCCCTTTCATTCAAATCGCCAGGCCAAGAAGCCATCGCATCAGGGCTTTCCTCAGCCGCTATTATTATTATTCCCTGTGCTATATATTCTAATATATGTAAATGTGTACCTCTGAGTTCGCTAATTTGCAGTAAAAACTGTGAAGTCATCTCTTCTCTACTCACTAGGTATCGAGCATGTTTCAAGCATCCATTTGGACAAGGCCATGCCGCTGTGTATTACCACCTTCTAATTGGCCGAACTCGTCCGAACCAATAGTGGCACGTTTTCTTTCGCACACAGTTGTTGCCTTGTTGGTTGAAGAAGCAGGGTTGAGGGCATTCGTTGTACAAATATATAATGACCATATGACCAAATTACATATACGCCCGACAAAGCAATCGTATCCATGGACAGTAATGAATGTGTTCACAAATGCGTTTGCATATGCATTCGCTAAAAGCGTTACGAGCAAAATGGAAGATAAATGAACCAACATATGATTAAACAAATATGAAACGCTATTTGAGCTCATTCCAAATGTTAATATAATAAGATTCTACATGTTATATGTGAAAACATTGAACGCTGAACACTTTTACCCATTTTAGTGAAGTTTTCTGGTGCAAAGAATTGTCGTTTCGAAAGGATACACAGTGGTGGAAATGGAAAAGAGAGCTTAGAGGTCTTTGTTGGTCATGTACATGTAGGCTCTAATCATTGGAAACCAGAAAGTATTAAAACAAATCATTCATTTATGATTACCTCCCGCCCCATATTTTTTTCCAGTCCCTAAATATTTGTTCTCCGCCCGACCAAAATGCGGATGTACCATATTATGTCATGGCCATTTCCGTCTGTTTGTGTCCAGTCTATATATCTACAGTCATATTTGTTGTGAGTGGATACATATTGCGAGACGATGCGTACTCGGACCCAGTGCCAGAGATGATCTCTTATTTCAGACGTCAGCATTCTGGATGTGATACTTTGCGATGTCATATGTTGTCCGATCTTTCATCACTTTGGGATGGCTTGTAATGTGATGCCATAGGTACATGGTCACAATATCTGAGTTGAAAAGAAAGCTTTGGTACAAGTATATGCAGCAGGTAATATAGTTGGTTTACGCCATAAATTAAAATGACACTCCTACCTATTTAACAAGGTATTTTGCTTTTGCCAAGCTAAAAATTAAAAATAATACAAAAACATCTGTCTGCCTGTGTGCCCGCCCCACTTTCCTGGTGCACTGGTCCTGATAAACAAATGATTTGTTTTAACGAGCCTAATTAATATATTATATAATCCAGCTGAATTATATCTGAATATATATATATATATCTGTCTCACATTACGAGGGAACAGGATTTTTGGCAATATATCAGAAGCAATTTTTACCCCTCGGCCATTTTGGCCTCGGGGGTGTTGTCGTCGCCATGTACGTACGTCCGTCCGTTACCGCATTTTAGGCAAAATCGCTCGAGACAACCACCAAATATTCAACACTTATTTATCTAGTGCTAAACCAGACGCCTATCGAAAGTGGCTCCCTTCGGCCCATATTTTACAGAGTTCTGCCCCTTTACAGATATATTAATTTCTATTTCTGTCCTATGTGCCTGAATGTAACCAGCTATATCTGCAGAACTGTTTTCGGTATAGCTACTATATTTTGGACACTTATTTATATTGCTGTATTCTACAAGCCAACAAAGGATTACTCGCCTCAGCTTATGGAGTTATGCCCCTTTTGGATGTAATAATCTCCGATTTTGTTATCTGTAGTTGAATGTACAAGTTATATCTGCAGATCCGTGTTCGGTACAGCTTATTCGTCTCAGTTCTTATTTTACAGTAGTGCCAAGTCCGATGCCTATCAAAAGTGGCTCCCCTCGGCCCATACTTTACAGAGTTATGTCCCTTTACTGATATATTAATTTCTATTTCTGTCCTACATGCCTGAATGTAACCAGGAGAGAGAGAATTAAGGTTTAACGTCGCATTCAGCAATATTTCAGCTATATAGCGACGACTGATTGTAACCAACTATATCTGCGAAACTGTTTGGTATAGCTATTATATTTTGAAAAACTTATTTATATTGTTGTATTCTACAAGCCAACAAAGGATTACTCACCTCGGCTTATGGAGTTGTGCCCCTTTCAGATGTAATAATCTTCGATTTTGTTATCTGTAGCTGAATGTACAAGCTATATCTGTAGATCTGTGTTCGGTACAGCTTATTTGTCTCGGTTCTTATCTTACAGAGTGCTAAGTCAGACACCTATCGAAAGTGGCTCCCCTCGACCCATATTTTACAGAGTTATGCCCCTTTACAGATATATAATTTTTCTATTTCTGTCCTATATGCCTGAATGTAACTAAGTACCAGTATATCTTGATCATCCCACATAGAACTATCTCTTCCCCAATTCACACTACACATGGGTCTCAATCACTTGGGGAAAGCCGAGGGGTTTTGATTAGATCAATCTCATGTTCTCAAGAGCAGTGAAATTCCTCACAGTATCTATATGTAATTTGTGCATTTTTATTCTGAAATTTCAAGGAAATCTATTCAGAATCAAGGAAAATACCTCGCATGTTATTTTCGAGCACATTGACGTTGGGCTTGCAATATGTTGTAACACTGAAACTGGCTGCTATGTCTTAATTTAACATGCAGATTGGCTGGGCCGATTACGTTTTGGTTGGATTTTCATGAAATTTCAGGAAATGCACAGATAATGCTCAGATAGTGTGCAAAATTTCACAAAAAAAATTACGATAAATTGCTGAAAATTATGTTCCCTCTTAATGTGAGACAGACAGACAGTAGGAAGAAATGATGGAGAGAAAATTAAGGTTTAATGTCGCGTTCAGCAATATTTCAGCAATATAGCGACGACGACTATACTTGGTTGGCCCAATGTCATTGTTGACCTAATGTTGTTTCACCTGAAGGAGTCGTTATATGATATGAGGTATTGCCCATCACAGAGCTGTTCTAAATATGAAATGATTTTTGAAAGAGAAAGAATAAATCGGTCATCAGCAGATCTGAACTCGTGACCATGCCTGAATGTGCCATTTGGAAGGAAGAACTGTACTTCCACTTGTTGAATAAATGATTAAAAACATACACACTGCTTCATGAAGAAACTCGGGACAAGAAAATTGAGCAAAAATAGCTGTCCAAAATTGGGTCAAACTGGCAGGGTCATCATTGGGTCAATTACTGATGTTCGCTTCTTTATTGTAGTGATAATAGGAGATTGTACTGCTGCAAAGTCTTCTGACTGACATATCACATGTCTTACTATTAACTCTTCACCATGGTGATGCCATATGACAGCCCTGCCCAAACCATAGAGTGGCTGCTGGGCTGGTTATTGAGCCTTTCCCATGTTCACCTGTGAAATGTCACATACACAACTGATAGGCGGCCTATACCATGCAGTATGTTGGAAAGATTTGAATCTTCTGGATATGCTATTTGAGGCCAGGATCCCACTTGCATCGAGGCAGACAAGGCATGACTTACAACAACCTCATTTGAAACTCCCTGTACTTCTTACAGGAATTGCCTCTTGCCCAAAACTGAGCAATAGTCGCTCTATCCGGAGTAGCCACACCAAATTCCGTTATCGCACAAACTTGATAACGAACTGATGCACTCGTAATGTTGTTTACCTGACTACGTGCACCAAATGCTCCAAACAATCAACTATATGTTGGAGAAACCAAGTGTACATTCCACGAACGCATATGTGAACATTACAATGACACATGTAAACACAGCCCAAATCCTGCTCCCAGACACTTCTGGTCGGCTGGACACTCGGTGGCTAACATCAGTTATCACATCATTGAGGTTCTCACGTCCAATCCAGACACAGATAATCAGCACCAAATGTCGTCAGGAACGTGAATGGTACTGGATCTATCAACTACACACAAAGCTCCTATCAGCCTGAACGAAAAGTATATAACTACATCTCGCTTTTCCTCTTTTATTACCTATACCATGCAGTATCTTTTGTTGTTTCAAATGGAGAAGGCAAGTGGTTCAGCATGTTTGTTACTGCTTGGAATAGTTCTTAATGAGTGAAACTAATTAATTTGTTGATTTGTTCAAGGCGTCAGTGGCATCATCATGGATGAGACTGAGATGTCGAATGACATCACCATGCATGGAGCTTTGGGAGAAACACTCTATGGGGCAAAGAGTTAAGGCTCCACAGGCTTCTGATTTGAAAACTGGCAGCACTCCGCATAAAATCCCAGGCATCGGGTATCGATATGCTGGTTATATAAACCAATAGTAAATTTGACATTGCAGTGTGCTATATTGTTTAGTCTTATCCTTGTAGTGAAGGAGGAAATACTTGCTAGTTGCTACCACCCTACAAAGATTCTCTGGACAATCAAGGAATCCAGCTAAACATCCCAAATGAGAAGGCGTACTGTTAATGAGAAGGCGTACTGTTAATGAGAAGGCGTACTGTTAATGAGAAGGCGTAGGGCTTCCTTCATATTCATAGGTGACACAATGAAAGAATAGTGTATGGGTAATTGTGTCCAGTGTTTCCTCGTTATATTCCTCTACATGTATTTGAGTCCGTGATTGTGCCTTATGCTGAACTTGGAGATTAGGTCTCTACATATTGTATACCTCCAATAAACTGCTGCTTCTTCTATATCTCTTACAGGATGTTATGACTGACAACTAGAGAAAATTAAGTTCTGTAAAATTAAATTAAACCAATATGCTTTGCAAATGTTTTCTTGTAGCCAGAATGTTTGGAAGTGTGAACAAGCCTCAAGAGAAGTTAACACATACATGTATGACTGTATTGCGAGAAATAGTACCACTCTTCATAGAATAATTATACCTTGTAGAAGAAGAGCTGCTGTTCTGATTCTCACCCACAGGACAAGATGTAACATAAGAATTGAAAACATTAATCTTGTGGAATACCCATGGTTTTTTATACGCCCGCCAAAAGGCGGACGTATTATGTGATGGCAGTTTCCGTGCGTCCGTCTGTGCATCCATCCCTCGTGTCCGGTCTATATCTGGGACAGTTTCCTATACACAGTTCCAATTTTTGTTGAGTAGATATATCTGTGAAAATTTTCTATCCACAGTTTCAATTTTTTGTGAGTGGATACGCTAGGTGGAGACGATGTGTCGCATGCCAGAATTGAGGTCGAGGTCAGAGGTCAACGGTCACTGTTGCCTAAAATCAGGAAATCATTGATCATTGATCACTTTAACCCAAAATCAGAAAATCATGATTTTTTTAGTCCATTGAGAAATTACGGGGAGCCGTTTTGTCATTTACCAAAATTTAGATCCAGGTCAATAGTCAAGGTCACTGTGACTCCAGAATCAAGGTCAAAGGTCCGTGTGACCTAAAAATCAGGAAATCATTAAAAATTACTAATTTTTTGTGAGTGGATTCAATAGGGGGAAATGAAGTGTTGCATATCAAAAATTAGGTCCAGGTCAAAGGTCACTGTGACCCCAAAGTCATGAAATTATTAAAAACGAGATTTTATCCGCCATTATATCACAATCAGCGTCAACAGTGTATTTTGATGAAGAAAAACGCACTTTCGTTAGTTCCAATCACCATGAAATTATAACGAATTTCCAGTTCAATGTCTTCTCCACTCTGCTTTGTTGTTTTTTTGTAATCTTGCGGGCAAAGCGATTTTGGCCCCCATGAGACTAAGCTGATCCAATAAGGCTGCACACAAAACTTCCTTTTGTGTCAGTAGAGACATTAGGGGGACACTATGTGTCACATACCAAAATGTAGGTAACGGTCAAATTCACTGTGACCCGGCCCAACATCATGATATTTTGTGTCCATTGAGAAATTACGGGGAGATGGTTTGTCATGTACCAAAATTTAGGTCAAGGTCAATAGTCAGGGTCACTGTGACTCCAGAATCAAGAAATCTTTAATAATTACTTTTTTTTGTTTAAGTAGATACATTAGGGGACATGATGTATCACATACCAAAATGTAGGTCAAGGTCACTGTGACCCCCAGAATCATAAAAATCATGATTTTTTTGTGTCCGTTGATACATTGAGGGAAGACGATGTGTCGTGTACCAAAATTTAGGTCAAGGCCAAAGGTCAAGGTCAAAGTGAACCCAAAATCGGGAAAACATTAAAAATAACTTTTTTGTCTGCCAGTAGATACATTAGAGGGACACGATGTGTTGCATACCAAAATGTGGGGCAAAGGTCAAGGTCACTGTGACACCAAAATCAGGAAATCATTAAAAGTCAACTTTTCCTATGCCTGTCAAAAGACCAGGTCGTGTAATGTGATGTTGCATTCTGTCGATTCATCCATTAACATTAGTTGTCATGTGACTTACCATGTGATGAGATAGATTCAAGGTATGGATTGGTACCAAACTTTTGAGTATACCTTACTCGCATGGCAAGGAGGACCCATACATTTTGAGATCAATTTGTCAAAGGTCAAGGTCACAGTCCCCCAAAACTGAATCAAGTTTAGCTGACTATGTGTTAGGTTGGAATATTCAGAGTTCTCTCCCCTACATGTATATTATCCTGTGGAGTTGTCTCCCATGTTTGAAACAGCTACATTTATTTAAACTATTGTGAAATAAAAACCATACATTTACTAATTTAACGGGGAGAGGGGTCCTGTATGAACTTCATACCTATTTATTAACTCAAGAACAAAGGTATATTTCATCACTTTCTTCTCCCTTCATGAAAAATTCTCTCCCCTGAAAGGAATCCATTTGCAGGAAAACTACTATTTTCCTGTGTTTGACTATTGTCTATTTCAGTGTGGGATATGTGAGCTCTCGGCTCTTGCTTCAAGGTCAACTAGTTACCAAGAGTTAAGCTCATTTTAGTTTTACATGTACATTCAATATAAGATGTGATATACATGTATGTCACATTCTCAGAAGCACAAAATTGTAGCTCTTTCTGTTGATTGCTAGCTACCAATTGGAATCCCAGCTATTAAACAACCTTGAAATTTGGACCAATGTAATTCCAGATATACGGGCGTTTATTGAAGCCCCTTGGGCTCTTGTTCAAGCTACACATAATGAAACATTGACGAAGGTTCACATAACATGGGAAAATACGGGAAAATTGCCATAAATTAAATAAACCGTGGTTCTATTTCCACATATATTTTTTGAGATTTGTAATATCTTTAATATCCCAAAGTTTAGGGATTTTTTGTCTAAAAAAAACTGGTTTTGCTGCATGAGACATCATGCTATATTTATCCTCCAATAAGTTTTGTCACGGTGGGATGCCTTCATACCGTGCAAACAGATAATGTATAATAAGCTTTGTGCTTCCACTGCCATACTACAGCTATGTGACCAGGCATATGGATACGCGATGTAGGGTACTGCCTTCACCTCATTCTTCTGTTTATAGCCCGGGTGATGCTGTTTAGATAACCTCAGTCGGGAACATGAGACCAATTTTTCACTGTTGGACGTAAAGTGGCCTGTGTGTATTGCGAAATACGGCAAAATTTATATGACCCACATTTAATACCTATCAAATTTAATACCTATCACAGGCACAATGTTGTATAAAATAAGCCAGGACATCTAAGTCACGATCTCTCATCTGTACCACAAGAACGAGACACATCTTGCACACAAGTCCCGCCTCCATATTTATATGAATTACAATATTAAGTACACTGTAGATGAATAATGCATCAATATATATATATTTATTCAGAGTGCAGTGGATTTTTAGTGCCAAGAGTTGCACAACAGAGCTTGAATTGTCACGAGTTCATGAAAAATAAACAAACCGTCTTGACTTCTACATCATTATATTCTGACTGCAGTTTCGAACTCAATGTTCTTTTCAAGAAATACTGTTTACAACATAATGACAGACAGGTATATAAACAGTCCGGACACAATGGTCGCTAGACAACAGTGTTTAACAAAAAAACGCTGACATGTTTGAAACAGTTGGTCAGAGAGATTAAAATGGAGAATGCAAACAAATACAATACACAAGAGAAACAACAATCAAGGTAACAGGCTGATCACTTTTGTTAGTATATACATGCTGTGAATGATACAAATGAAAATTTTCCAGTTTTAACATGCCATATATTCCAATTTTCTGATGAACCCAAATATATATATATATATATATAAATTTATATATATATAAATGTCTATAACATTTTCCTATACTGTTTTTCCCCAAATTGTAATTTTATTTCAACGGCCAAACTATTATTATAATTATCACTATTATTTTGAGTACAACTGTAGGGCCTACATGGCATATGAAATACATGCAAGAGTGCCAGTACAATTGATACCTTCTATTAGAAAAAGGGATATATATTAATCACAGTTGTCCATCCATATGGTCAAACTTGTCTGGTTACTATTTGATGGATAACTTCCCAACATGAAAGATGCTTATTATGTTGCAGATGTGCATTGGTAAGTTTTGCAGGTTTTTCCACAGAGATTTGGCATTTAACTTGGCATTAGTGCATTCTTGTCCAGGCTGTATCTCCCTTATTATTGAAGAACTGAGTTGAAATTTGTGTAGTACAAGTAGATGCTTGTTAATATCATTGTAAATGTGGACCGCAGTCAGGTCATGGTAAAAATCTTGAGGACCTCGGCTCATCAGACGGGGTGTAAAAATAAATAGGATCCAATGTTGTGATAGGGCTGAAAGATTGTTGAAAGTGACATCAAATCATACTTACTCACTCACCAATTAACCAATACAGAAGCACAAAAATCATTACCACCCAGAATAAACACGGAATACCAGTAATAGCTTTTGCAGGACTTTGGGAATGCTACCAGGTGTGCATAGTTATACATTTCCACCATTCTTGAGTGACATACAAGGGTAAAGCCCGGCGCACACGAGAGCTATCAGCTGAGCTAACGGCCTCAATTGCCTGCCAGCTCAGGGGCTAGCTTTCGTGCGGTTTCAACGCACACGGTGAGCAAAAGTTTCACGAAATTGATTTCAGTTCCCGCATAACGTCTTCTTCAAAACTATTTTGAAGAGTCGTGCGTATGAATCGATTGAAAATAACATGCGATTCATTGGCCGGCCCGAGAAAACTGCTGAGCTGTTGGCTTGCGTTTGCCGCACACGCTGAGGATTTGGCCTCGCGAAGCGAAATTATCAAACAAGTTTGATATTTTTTTCCCGGCCTCGCGAGGCCAAAAACTCATCAAAAACTGCCCGCACACGAAAGCTAACCCCTGAGCTAACAGGCAATTGAGGCCGTCAGCTCAGCTGATAACTATCGTGTGCGCCGGGCTTAAAAGTGTACATCGACAGCTTTCCTGTGAGTGAGAATCAGACTTAGCTGAGCAAGAATGTCCATTTATATAAGTGGAACTGGCCCTCACTTAATTCATATCCTAATCTGGATTATAATCTTGTTGTGTGTAGAGCCTTAATTGAAAGGCAATATTTAGAAAACAATAGCATTGAATAATTACTGCTTTGTACATGTATATCTTCCACTTATATATTTATTATACACTTTGTACTTTTATATAATATCCCTGTATTATCAAGGTAACTAGTCCAATATTGTTGTTGAAGTACGGAAGTTAGAGCACCGCTCATGTGTCTTTAAGGGTTTCTCATTTCCTCAATCTTTATATAAACCAGTTTTGTACGATTGCATTTATACGAAGGAGTACAATAAAAAATGTATAAGTTTACCATTTAATATAGTCTTTGTTTCTTTGATTTGTATGACGTGTGTACTCACTATTCTTCATGTTGCAGAAGCATTCTGTAACAGTTTGGTCCTGTTGCATCCCAGTTTAACCAAAATAGTTTCCTAACTTCAAATGGAAATCAAAATATTGATTCTTTTTTTATACGCCCGCCAAAAGGCGGACGTATTATGTGATGGCGGTTTCCGTCCGTCTGTCCGTGTGTCCGTCCGTCCGTCTGTCCGTCCCCCGTGTCCGGTCTATATCTGGGACAGTTTTCTATCTACAGTTCTAATTTTTGGTGAGTGGATACCCTACGGGGAGACGATGTGTCGCGTACCAAAATCAAGGTCACGGTCAGAGGTCAAAGGTCACTGGCCTAAAAAACAGGAAATCACTGAAGTGTTCGTGTCCGGTCTATATCTGTGAACGTTTTCTATCGACAGTTGCAATTTTTTGTGAGTGGATACGCTACGTGGAGACGATGTGTCGCGTACCAAAATTGAGGTCGATGTCAGAGGTCAAAGGTCACTTGCCTAAAATCAGTAAATCATTGATCATTGACAGTTTTCTATCTACAGTTCTAATTTTTGGTGAGTGAATGCCCTAGGGGCCGAGGTCAGAGGTCATAGGTCAGAGAGACCGAAAAATCAGGAAATCATAAAAAAATTCTAATTTTTTGTGAGTGGATTCAGTAGGGGGAAATGAAGTGTCACATACCAAAATATAGGTCAAGGTCAAAGGTCACTGTGACCCAAAAATCAGGAAATAATTAAAAATAACATTTTTTTGTGTCAGTAGATACAATAGGGGGACACGATGTGTCACATACCAAAATGTAGGTCAAGGTCAAAGGTCACTGTGACCCCAAAATCGTGAAATTGTCAAAAATCTTTTTTTTTTGTCCATTGAGAAATTATGGGGAGATGGTTTGTCATGTACCAAAATTTAGATCAAGGTCAATAGTCAAGGTCACTGACCCCAGAATCAAGAAATCTTCGAAAATTATTTTTTTTTTTGTCAGTAGATACATTAGGGGGACATGATGTGTCACGTACCAAAATGTAGGTCAAGGCCGAACGTCAGGTCACTGTGACCCCCAAAATCATGAAATTCATAAAAATCATGATTTTTTGTGCCCATTGATACATTGACAGAAGACGATATGTCGTGTACCAAAATTTAGGTCAAAGGTCAAGGTCACTGTGACTCCAAAATCAGGAAATCATTGAGTCACATTTTCATGTGCCTGTCGAAGACGAGGTCATGTAATGCGATGTTTCTTTCTGTCCATTCATCCATTAACATTTGTTGTCCATGCGATATCTCTAGTTTCAAGGTATGGAATGGTATCAAATACCTTATTCGCATGGTGAAGAGGAGCCATACATCAATTTATCAAAGGTCAAGGTCACAGTCCCCCAAAACTGAATCAAGTTTAGCTGAATATATGTGTTAGGTTTGAATATTCAGAGTTCTCTCCCCTACATGTATACAGCATTTGTCCTGTGGTGTTGTCTCCCATGTTTGAAACAGCTACATTTAGTTAAACTGTTGTGAAATAAAAACCATACATTTACTAATTTAACGGGGAGAGGGGTTCTTTATGAACTTCATACCTGTTTATCAACTCAAGAACAATAGTTTACTTCATCACTTTCTTCTTCCTTCATGAAAAATTCTCTCGTCTGAAAGAAATCCGTTTGCAGGAAAACTACTATTTTCTTGTGTTTGACTATTGTCGATTTCAGTGTTGGATATGTGACCTCTCGGTTTTTGCTCCACGGTCAACTAGTTTCCAAGAGTTAAGCTCATTTTAGTTTATCATTCAATTTTAGATGTGATATATGTTACATTCTCAGAAGCACAAAATTGCAGACCTTTCTCTGGATTGCTAGCTACCAATTGGAATCAAGGCTATTAAGCAACCTTGAAATTTGGACCAATGTAATTCCAGATATACGGGCGTATATTGAAGCCCCTTGGGCTCTTGTTAAATATAGTAGGGAAATGGGAAGCATAATTAGAGCATTTCACAAAGTGGATGCTCTTATGTACATGTATTTTTGGGAAACACTCAGCTGTCGTCGCTATTTCAAACGTGTCCTGTCCTCAGTGTTTCCATGACGTTGCTCGGCTGGGTGGTGCCTGGTTGGATCGTCGCAATATGACTGATTTTTGAAAGCATGTTAAAAACTTAACTCACTCGCTCATAGAAAGCCATGGTAGGAAATCGTCTAGCCATGGTTGTAACATCAACCCGTGATGTCACAGACTACTTTGTTGACATCTGTCCAAAATTTACAATCCGCTTGGCAGCAACTCATGAATATTCGTTGAAATCATTTCACTTCTTCCAGCAGAACTATAGCTGCCAGTCGCCAGAAGGTATTATTTAAATATTACTTATACACATTTTGTAAGTATATTACTTATTTTACTCAGAAATAGTATACGAAATCCATTTTATGGTCGATCGCTGGGTAAAGATATGTTGAAAGAAAGGTCCAAAATCAGGCAGATAAAGGCGGATTCCACGATAACCTAGTCCACCTTTCCGTCAAATTTTCCGTCCAACCGAAAAACGACATTAGCAACTTTAAAAATAAAAAAATAAAATAAAAAAATCCGTGCCATGTACATGTTTGCTAAGCCAACAAGGTTGTGTAATGTATGCATATGTGAATATAAACAGTTTTACCCTGTACATTTCCTATCTGCAGTATAATAGACAGAAATGTAAATGTTGCAAATGTCATTTGTTCTAATGTCATATTTCTGTCCTACTTTTTTTACAATATTCACCACAGATGTCAATTAAATTATTCAATAAAAGATTTACTGTGGCACTAGCCTGACATATACAAAATGGATTTTGACGGAAAAATGACATATTTAGCAAATTTTGTTGCTAATGTCATTTGCGTTTTGTCCCACCAAATTAAAAACTGTACAAAGAATTCATAGGAGCACCTGTTTATTTTCATCTTATGCAATTCGTTTATATGTTTTAGATAATAATTAAGGTACAGGGCACATTGTTTGTTTACAATATTTTTGAATTGCAAATGTCATGTTCCATCCACGATTGACGGAAATGGGAGTTAGTGAACTAGGTTATCGTGGAATCTGCCATAATCCAATAATTCTTTGTCATTTCAATGATTTTAGAGGGTGATCAAATTTGCTAGAATAGCTGATTGGATTTTATCTAAAAAATTGGAGATTATTGAATTTTGATAAGTGGATTGAATTATTAGAGTTATTACCATGAGTAATAAATCAAGTTTGCTTCAATGCTCGCATAACTGCAATGAAGAAAACTCATTTTTAGCTCGTCCTGAAAGAGCTAATGTCCTACCCCTATCGTCGTCAGCATCCAATAATGTTAAGGTAAATGTTCCATATGCTTTATTCAGAATGTTGGGAGAGGGATGTTCAAAAGGGTTTGCACTTCGATATATTCAATTAACTAACTAAGCTAACATACTACAATTTCTTGTTACGGTAACTCCCCTAATTATTCAATCACAGGAAGTTCACTTTTCAACTTTGTTATTCAAACACAGAGAAAAAGTAACATTCCCATTCTTCATTCAAATTGAAGAAAAATCATATAATGAAAAAATGTGACACTTTGTAGCTGGTGCCATCAAGAATATTGCCAGATATACATGTATGCCATTTTTGCTACATTTTTGCTGATCGAATTATTAGGGGAATTACCGTAAGGTAAATGTTATGGGTGATAAATGTATATTGATGAATTCTCGCCCAATTGTGCCCTTACTAAGCATAAATATTTATGGGATGTTCTGAGGGGATCTTGCAGAACAGCTGTATTCCGTGAATATTTAATTACATGTAGCCTATTAACTGAAAAATATGCTATGATTTTTATGATATGCTAAAAATATGCTAACACACTCCAGGTCATGGTAAGAATTGGCCTCAGGTCCTCAGAGAGCTCGTCGTAAGAGGCGACTAACTGGGGTTCCCGGGTGTGAATAAGAATGGGACCCCACCCATGGGCCCCCGGATGTTACAGGGATAGGACCCTACCCATGCGAACCAAACGTTTTGATATGACTGGAATAGTGTTGAAAGTGACCTTAAATAATATTCACTCACTCATCAGGTGGGCTCTATTCATAACTACTTGACCGATTGTGCCCATACTTGGGTATATCATATTGGATGTTCTGAGGGAGATGCTTCAGAATGGCTACATTTCGTGAATATTAATTAGCTCAATTAGCTAATTAAATAGCAAAATATGGTAAGATTTCATGTTATGGCAATCATTAGGGTCTCTATATCTGTGCCTAATCCGAGCAGGCTTACCATTTGTGGTGTTTTGAGCGGGTATGTTGCAGAATGACTTCAGTCCATTAATATTTAATTAGCTTAATTATCTAATTAAATGGCAAATATGCTATATTCATAAATACTTTACCGATTGTATGAATGTTATTTAGGATATGTGATAATTTATTCTGAGAATATTTAATTAGGTCTTAATTACCTAATTGAATGGCAAATATACTACGATTTCATGTTATGGTAATCGTTACAGGTATGGTCAGACGAGCACTTCCTAAGTTAATTTCTTATTGCTTTAAGGGTCATATATCAAATTATGTTCTACACATATATTTGGGGAAATGCTGTGCCCGTGTTTCAAACGAGCTTTCATTGCATTTGCATTAGTCACAACTGTTCCTATCAATAATGCCTAGGGAAGTTGTGGCTAGGAGGCAAATAGTTTTTCTCAATGCAGCCTGAGAATGGCGCCGATGATAACAGTTTTTACAATCACAACGAAGGTTGAGGTGTGCAAAATGAACGCTTCTGAACTTAAAATTAGGAGGGCGATGGACCGCGAGCACTAAAGCGCTCCGCGAAAGGCAAGGCCTGCTCTAGGGATTCGTGATTTAAGTCCATCCATGAAGGTAAAAGACATGGAGGCACAGCTCCGTCAGATCAAAGTGTACTATGTGCGTGACCGCCTCAGCGGGATCCCAACGGATTAGAAAAGGGATTAAGACAGACTCAGCATTGCTCGGCATGCACCGTATAATACATTATCGTGACTACGAAAGCCGAGAGGGGACTTCCGACTTCCGACTTCTGACTTCAGACTTAGGATTTTTTTTCTTTTATAATGCATTACATCTTAAATTATGAAACATGGAATAATACAATACCATATTGTGCTTGAAAAGCTGCTTGCATGTACTTATAATAATCAACCATTGAAGTTTATCTTGAGCTATGTTCTGAGTATTAAATATGCTATGACTTATCAAAATGCTCTATGTCACAAGTCAAAGGCTCCTCAATTACATAATATAATTGCACAATTTGATACAGTACGAATAATCACATTTAATGCGCCCTTTCCACATTAATCGTTGGACAATACTGTATTTTCCCAGTGGCAGCGGCAGGTGCACAGCACGTGGGCCACCGCGTAATCTCCGGTCCGTTCTCATGATCCCTACTTTATTTTTATAACATGGACCGGGTTTTTCATCTATTGATAACTGGTGTAAATATGATAATATGGATCAAATATCCCAATAAAGGACCAATAAGCTAACATTTATGATAATTTTGGCAACTTACAGGTCGAAAATATGCAAGTGATTATCGACTAAAATATATTCTGGGTTGACCCTATTTGACCTGGGCTTTTTGGGATCTGTCAAGGGGCGGGGGGGGGGGCATTTCGCCCCCCAAAATGTTCACAATTACTTCCAAAACACTATCGAATAATATAGTATGATAATATACGCATCAATGGGACAAGGGCATGTCATTATACGTATCGATTATTCAAATATTATTTACGATTTTCTGGAGATACTTCGTTGCCATAATTTTCTTAAAATTGCCACATTGTTCTTCATTTTTTTTTACATTAAAATATTCCCCCTAGTTGATGAGAAGCTTTCTGGAACTGGTACAAATTTGATATGCAGATGAGCTATTGGTGAATTAATTTGATAGACAAATAAGGATATTTAGGATTCTGATACCTTTGCACTCCATTAACTTGTGTAAGGAGGTGTGTTAGTTGAAATGAATTTTTGATAAATATGAAATGCATAGACCTTTGTTACTCCATCTCATAACCCGTGCAATTTCCAAAATAAAGCCTTTTGTAACCTGTTGATACGGGAACCGTATTTCTTTAAATACTTAGAACTTTTTAGAACTAGTTTTCATGATGCTAGAAATATTACAAAGAAAGAGATTAGACTTATAGCTTTGTGACAATTCCAGTATAAACTAGCTCATTATCTCGAGTTCATTTGGTGACATCACCAAATATCATTTGCAATAAATTCCATCCATTGCAGATTTAAACTTCAAACCCAATTTCTCTGTAACCGTGGCCTAAAACCGGACCTAGAACATTGGGGTTCCCTTTTAAATTGCCAGTACTAGTAATTAGAAAGACCAAAGCACAAAGTCACAGACAGAATTATAGGTATATGTAAAGGTAAAGTTACAAGGAGTGAATGGATGTCCAAAACTCTGAAGTCGGAAATCAGAAGTCGCGAGTCGGAAGTCAGAAGTCAGAAATCGGAAGTCGGAAGTCAGAAGTCAGAAGTCAGAAGTCGGAAGTCGGAAGTCAGAAGTCAGAAGTCAGAAGTCAGAAGTCGGAAGTCGGAAGTCAGAAGTCGGAAGCAAGATTTTTGAAAAGTGAATTATGTTGATAGAAACAAATGTTAGTCAATTATATGAGCTAATGGTACAATCTTATGGTATGATCGACCTAAATTCCCGCCCATTGATCATGCGGTGTTGAATAAAATAGATCCACTTTCAATAAAACCGATCAATCAACTTAGGGCCTTTCTTGGGATACATGTAGTGGAAATATTTGATCCATATTATCAAATTACACCAGTTATCAACTGTTGAAAAAACCCGCTTCGTGTTATAGACATAGGAGAGAGATCATGGGAAAGAACCGGAGTTCACGCGGTTGGCCCAACTGCTGTGCCCCTGTAGCCGCCACCGGGACAAGACAGCATTGTCCAAGGGTTAATGTGGAAAGGGTGGATTAAATGTGATTAATTGTAATGTATCAAACTGTACAATTATATTATGTAATTGACGCGCCTTAGACTTGTGACTTGTGGGCATTTCGATTTACATTATAAGTTATCGCATTTTAATAACCAGAACATAGCTCAAGATAAACGGTTGATTATTATAAATACATGCAAGCAGCTTTTCAAGCACAGTATGCCATAATAATGGTATTGTGTTATTCCATGTTTTCATAATTTAAGGTATAATGCATAAAAAAGAAGAAAAAAATTTCATTTCTTTATTATCTGAAACTTGCATAATAAGTATGAGAAAATTATTGAATTATTAGGTAATTATTATTATTAAAACATCACAGATAAAACCACATACTCAAGGATAGTAAAGATATGTTAGTGGCTGGCTTCCTGTTCTTAACTAAATATAAAAAATAATATGAAAATATTGCCTTGGTGTGAGGGGAATATGCAGTTTTGTTGCCCCGAGGATGTGCATATTGCCCGAGCCGCAGGCGAGGGCAATATGCACAGCCGAGGGGCAACAAAACTGTATATTCCCCTCACAGCAAGGCAATAATTTCATTATTATATTTATCAACTTAATTCTGTGCTAATCTATTATCCCTCGAGCAAAATATTGTTTTATGTTTTATTATGCCAGAGCGCTATCCTTCTGAGTTGACGATTGCTGGTGGAGCGCCGCCAGCAACATTATTTTTCATGCACGAGATTCCACTGATTCGGAGCTGATTCACTACTATCGTGTAAATCTCGCAACGCTTGTTAGTTACTCCAATAATGTGCTTGGGTACGATTCTACTTACAATTAGATGGGGGAGATAATTTATTTCTGCTGTGTTCTCCAGCTAAAATCAACTCGACGAACTGCTCCATGATCGGCTGTTTGCAGCGCGACTGGGAGAACCACAGGCCCGCAAAGCAAGAGTTGAGTGTGTGGACGGTATTACGGTAGAGTGTCAAAATATGAGGTCTCTGCCTTCATAACCCCATGCTTTGGGTTATATATAGAGACCCCATATTTTGACACTTCACCGTAATACCACCGTCCACACCCCCCAAAACTCTTGTTTTGCGGGCCTGTGGAGAGAACGGAGCGACTTCTGTTGTAATTATCTCTCTTTAGTGTATATTCCATGGGGGGTGGAATATGCAGTTTTGTTGACCATGCATATGCAGTTTGATCTCATTACAATTTATATAGGGAGACACTCTAATAAATATAATAATTCATAATATTGAACAGTTGAAAGTATAAACATGTATTGAAATGAACACTGCACGTGTAAATAGCTCTCCACGAACCCGGCCATATGTGGTATCCAACAGTATGTCAATATATTGTTTTATTATTTTTATTTTTATAATATACTTATTTAGTTTACAAGGGCGTCTCGGCTAATAATAGGATGAACTTGGATAACTTTTGATAATGAGACGTTAATTGCTCGGGCATTTGTTGATTGGGCTCATATCCAAGGATGGTAAAGTTGTGTAAATTACATGTATTTACTTCCTCTTCATAACTTAATATAATATTGTACAGTTGAACTTTAAACATGTATTGAAATGACCACTGCGTGTGTAAATAAAGTAAAGAAATAAACTCGTCACGAACTCAGCCATACGTGGTATCCAACAGCGTATGTCAATATACTGTTTTATTTATATATTTTTTTTTTAGGCTGTTCAAATCACTTTTTGTCCGTGGTCCGGCGTCCGTCGTCAGTCCGTCCGTCCGTAAACAAATCTTGTTATCGCGATTTCTCAGGAACTACTGCATGGATCTTTCTCAAATTTGGTCCACAGGTTCCCCTTGGGGTCTAGTTGTGCAAGATACCTTTTCTGGTTCGATTCGCAAATCCAATAGGACCACCAGGCAGCCATCTTGGATTTCCCCATGAAACTTTGTTATCGCGATTTCTCAGGAACTACTGCATGGATCTTTGTCAAATTTGGTCCACAGGTTCCCCTTGGGATCTAGTTGTGCAAGATACCTTTTTCTGGTCCGATTCGCAAATCCAATAAGACCACCAGGCAGCCATCTTGGATTTCCCATGAAACTTTGTTATCGAGATGTCTCAGGAACTACTGAATGGATCTTTCTCAAATTTGGTACAAAGGTTCCCCTTGGGGTCTAGTTGTGCAAGATACCTTTCCGGGTCCGATTCGCAAATCCAATATGGCCACCAGGCAGCCATCTTGGATTTCCCCCATGAAACTTTATCACGATTTCTCAGGAAGTACCGCATGGATCTTTGTCAAATTTGGTACACAGGTTCCCCTTGGGGTCTAGATGTGCAAGATACCTTTTCTGGTTCGATTCGAAAATCTAATATGGCCACCAGACGGCTATCTTGGATTTTCCCATGAAACTTTGTTATGGCGATTTCTCAGGAAGTACTGCATGGATCTTTGTCAAATTTGGTCAGATTCCCCATTGAGTCTAGTTGTGCAAGATACCTTTTCTGGTCCAATTTGCAAATCAAATATGGCCACCAGGCAGCCATCTTGGATTTCCCCCATGAAACTTTGTTATCGCGATGTCTCAGGAACTACTGCATGGATCTTTCTCAAATTTGGTACACAGTTGTGCAAGTTGTCTAGTTGTGCAAGATACCTTTTCTGGTTCGATTCGAAAATCCAATATGGTCACCAGACGGCCATCTTGGATTTCCGTATGAAACTTTATCGAGATTTCTCAGGAAGTACTGCCTTGTTTTTTTTATCAAATTTGGTACACAGGTTTCCCTTGGGGTCTAGTTGTGCAAGCTACCTTTTCTGGTCCGATTCGCAAATCCAATATGGCCACCAGGCAGCCATCTTGGATTTCCCCATGAAACTTTATCACGATTTCTCAGGAACTACTGTGTGGATCTTTATCAATTTTGGTACACAGGTTACCATTGAGGTCTAGTTCTGCAAGATACCTTTTCTGATCCGATTCGATTATCCAATATGGCCACCAGGTGGCCATCTTGGATTTTCCCAATGAAACTTTATCGTGATTTCTCAGGAAGTA
>JAVTVY010004059.1:0-38970 GCA_036873755.1 Hanleya hanleyi | reverse complement strand
TCTTTACTCTTTACAGGTTAAAATACCTTTCGCCTTTTGTTCTCCGCTGCGTGGTGTATGTCGACGGTCATAACGCACGAACCTGGGTTATCTTGCGGTGTTGCCGCCCTGAGACCAGTAAAACATTTACACCGAAGGTCATGCTAACGTAATCGTATGTGGCCTTATTCCCTAATTAAATGTGGACTTCCACGTTTCTGAAAGAAGCGATACAACATGACAAACGTCAGTGCTACAAGAAGACAAACTTTACAACATGACAAACGTTTGTGCTGTGACATGACAAACTTCTTGACAATTTTTGCCGACCTAGATTTTGAGTAATTCGCGCTCGCATAAATGACGTCATACTTTTGAACTTTTTCACTGCCTTGAGATGGCGGCGCAAAGACAGCCCCCCCCCCCACTCCCCCGCCCACCTCATCCCCTGTAATTAACACCATATTAGACCCAGAGTTAAAATCAAGTTCTCAGCGAAACCCTTTGGGCTGAATTTATATCAGCGCACTCTAACAAAATGGCATTTTCAATTTTGCATGTCTGTTCTGGGGGGAATTCCACTATGTGACCCCTACCTCACCGGGAAACTCCCTCGTTTTTTCTACGAAACAGCGCAATACCACCAAACAGCACAATACCACCATTTCGGAATATCGGGAATATTATATAAGCTACGATTTATATAAGCTACGATTAAATGAAATGAAGCAATAAAAGCTAGCTATAATAATATCCAGTAATAAAACATTCAATGCGGGAACATCGACCTAGCTGTGCTGGAAATGACGGCATTGCTTTATTTTACATCTAACCAGCAACATTTCTGCATATTGTATAGCCATGACGCAATGCATATATAGAGTCACTTTTCACGTCAAAATCCGTTAATTGAAAATTCGACCATTTTGATTGGTCGATGGCGGCCATCTTTTTTAACGGATGAACTTTATGAACTCTGTCCATTGATCATGTGTACCAAGTTTCACAACGATCGGAGCAGCGGTTTCAGAAGAGAAGATCAATGAAGGTTTGGAGCTAAATTCAATATGGCCGCTAAACCATTCAGCCAATCGAAAATATTTGCTTTCAGTACAACAGACCATGGCCTTACCGACATATCGCAGTGACCTAGAAATCTGTATCTATCAGGGTTCAAGAGAATAAGCCGTTGCAAAATTGGCAAAGTTTTTCACAGAATTCAAGATGGCGGCCAAACCACGTGACCTAGGAGCAATTTTTTTACATATTCGTGATCGCCATGTCCTATAACATATACTTCATAACTTCTGAATTGAAAATCCGTTACTTGAAAAATCCGACCATTTTGATTGGACGATCGCGGCCATTTTGTTTTATGGAGCGAATTTTCAAATAGATGTTTGAGAGAACCTGATCCAAGGATTACGTGTACCAAGTTTCACAACGATCGGAGCAGCGGTTTCAGAAGAGAAGATCAATGAAGATTTGGAGCTAAATCCAATATGGCCGCCAAACCATTCAGCCAATCGAAAATATTTGCATTCAGTGCAACAGACCATCGCCTTCCCGATATATCGCAGTTACCTAGAAATCCGTATCTATCAGGGTTCAAGAGAATAAGCCGTTGCAAAATTGGCAAAGTTTTTCACAGAATTCAAGCAAATTTTCAAATCGTAATTTGAGAGCTTCAGATCCATAGATCATGTGTACCAAGTTTGGCATCAATCGACCCAGCGGTTCCAGAGAAGAAGATCTTGAAAGGTTTTAGGATAAATCCAAGATGGCCGCCAAACCGTTCAGCCAATCGAAAATATTTGCTTTCAGTGCAACAGACCATGGCCTTCCCGACATATCGCAGTGACCTAGAAATCCGTATCTATCAGGGTTCAAGAGAATAAGCCGTTGCAAAATTGGCAAAGTTTTTCACAGAATTCAAGATGGCGGCCAAACCACGTGACCTAGTTGCAAAATTTTTGCATATTCGTGATCGCCATATCACGTTGCATATATGTAGCCACTTTTCCCGTCCAAATCCGTCATTTGAAAAACGGACAATTTTGATTGGTCAATGGCGGCCATTTTGTTTTACGCAGCAAATTTTCAAATCGTATTTTGAGAGCCCCAGATCCATTGATGATGTGTACCAAGTTTCGAATCAATCGGTCCAGTGGTTCCAGAGGAGAAGATCTTGGAAGGTTTTGGGGTAAATCCAAGATGGCCGCCAAAGCGTCTGACCAATCGGCTTCTTCTTTTGGTATGCATTACATCGCACGTTCCCAAATGCCTATGCGAAGTTCCAACTTCATCGGTTGAACGGCGGCTGAGGAAATTTTGCCACAAAATCCGGCGGAAGAAGAAAAAAAATAATAATAATAAATATAGCCGCGAGCGGCAATCCTCGGGTTGCAAGCACATATCGCAGGCAATGAACCAACAGCAGTAGTTTTAGAACTGGAAGCCACCTTATTTGGCAAAACGTCATTTGCTGCCCTTAAGATCTAATCTACATAGTTACCACTGAAGAACAATCTGTCAATTCGCAAATTTGGGTGATTTACATCTGAGAATAGCGGGGATACTATTGAAGTTACGTTGAGATGGTTGACATACTTCCGAAAGAGCTCCTCCTGGCGAATATAATGCAACAAACTGCAAGGCTGTACCTATCGTAGTTCCAGCGATATAGGCTCTACAAGATGTGCTCCGTTTCTGACAAAATTCAAGATGGCGGCCAAACCACGTGACCGAGTACCAAAATTTTTGCATATTCGTGATCGCTATATCACAATGCATATATGTAGCCATTTTCCCCGTCCAAATCCGTCATTTGAAAAACCGACAATTTTGATTGGTCAATGGTGGCCATTTTGTTTACCCAGCAAATTTTCAAATCGTGTTTTGAGAGCCCTAGATCCATTGATAATGTGTACCAAGTTTCGAGTCAATCGGTCCAGTGGTTCCAGAGGAGAAGATTTTGAAAGGTTTTAGGATAAATCCAAGATGGCCGCCGGGGCTTTTGACCAATCGGCTTCTTCTTTGAGTATGCATTAGATCTCAGTATTCCTAATAACTGTGTGAAGTTTCAAGTAGATCGATTCAGCGATGTTGAAGAAAAACGTGTCACAAAATCTGGCGGAATAATAATAACAATACCAATAATAAGAGGTTTGCAGCCTCTGGCTTGCAACCCTAATAATACCAATAATAAGAGGTTTGCACGCCTTTGGCTTGCAACCCTAATAATACCAATTACAATAGGTGACCAGCCATACTGGCTTGGCCCCCTAATAATACTTTATTTCAGACACGGGTCCATATATACATAGAAAACAAGATTACACACTGGTATGTAGTGCCGATAGGCACTACTTAGAGGAATACAACAGTTTCTGCCATTTATCGAGCAGCACAGAATGTACAATAAGGTTTTCGCTGGACTCAATGCTCCTTTTGAAACAATAGACAGCTTTCCTCAATATTTCCCCAAAGGAAGGGATGCTGTTGACAGCAAACATAGCACAGGCACTACAACTATATCTATAATGAAGCAGCCATCGAAATGCGTTGTTGTACATAACTTTGACGCCGTTTAAAACAGTAGTGGTATGACTACTCCAAAGTTGACAACAATAAACATTACAGCAGTATGCTCTAAAAAGACTTTTCTTAACACCAGTCGTACAATCACGGAATTTCCTAAGAAGCACATTAGCACGTACGCAAAGCCTTCTCTTTTGCGATTCGATATCCGCATTATCTGACAGATCACACGTAATAATATGGCCTAAGTAGGTGTAGCAATTGACATATTTCAATAACTCCCCACCCAACTTAACCGGAGGAGGCAAAAAATCTCGATATCGCCTTGGCGATAAAACCATACACACGGTTTTCTTAGTGTTGAAGACAATATCATGCGACTCTGCGTAAGAAGAACAATAGTTTAAAAGACCCTGCAAGGCTTTGGCGGAGGGACACATGATACACATATCATCAGCGTACAGCAAATGATTCACAAATAAACCAGAAATATTGCATCCCACACCAGCTTTAGATAATGACAAGTCAAGGTCGTGTAAGTATATAGCAAAAAGACAGGGAGATAAGATCCCACCTTGTCTGACACCATTCGTTACCTTAAACAATGAAGAGACAGTGGAGCCCTACTTGACGGCAAACAATTGAGTATTGCACCATACATACAGTATATTGATAAAGCACATCGGCAAATTTCGATCAATCAGCTTTTTGAGAAGAGTCCAATGATTGATTCTATCAAAAGCTTTGCTAGCGTCTAAAAAACATACAAAAACAGGGCTGCCATTGGAACGATAAAAATGTACAACTTCCTTAAAAACATAGATACATTGATCAGTAGAGCAAAATATTGTAACATGGTGAACGGAATATCGATCTTGGTGAGAAATAACTTAGCTGGACGTGAAGGACGATGTGTACAGAACTAAAAACGTTATCATAAATGTCTAACCTTCCAGAAATGCCCTTAAATGTATTTTT
This sequence comes from Hanleya hanleyi, assembly GCA_036873755.1. Classification (NCBI taxonomy): domain Eukaryota; kingdom Metazoa; phylum Mollusca; class Polyplacophora; order Lepidopleurida; family Hanleyidae; genus Hanleya; species Hanleya hanleyi. The sequence continues at coordinate 34,473 of JAVTVY010004059.1, read as the reverse complement.
AATGGAAGCAAACTGCATAGCTTATTTAGAGCCCGAAGTGGTCAATTGAAAACTGACCCGAAAATAGCCAACTGCGAATAAAAAAAAGTATAAAAGTCAGAGACATTTGTCGCCTTTTATTTAATAATGTCTTTGAAATAGATATTTCCTTAGCAATACTTCCCGTGAACATCCATTAGAATGATGGTAGTAAGAAAGCAAATGCTCGGATGTCCCGTGGATGTCCTCTTCGGAAGCAACTCTTGAGTACTTGTTGGCCAGATACTCAAGCTGTGTACAGAACAATATGACCAATAGACCAATATTGTTTGATAATCTTGCAATGCAATTAAACAGTGGTATCCGGTTCTCACCTCTATGAACATACTCATCGGAAAGAGTTTTCCAGGTATAGTCCTGCTGGATCTAGATATGGGTCTAGATATGCACAATCGAAATTTTATTGATGAGAATTTTATAACAATATATATCACGAAGAGATAATGTACGACGAAGAATGCTATCTGGAGAAAGACGGTGATTCCTTTACCTTCAGAATGACCATGCAGCAAACAAACCAGCAATATAGAATAACAAAAGTGTGTTATTAGGGTTTTAAAGTGAACTGTAACCAATCCAAGTATTTCATTACCGGTGTTTTTTCATAATCCTATATAAACGGCAGGTGATCGAGGACATCTTGGATAATTTCAGTGTATTCAAATTTGGAACAAAAGGATCGATGAATTCTCTTTTTGTCTGGTATTTCATCATGAAAGTTTCGACAAACACGTGTTCAACACTGCTCTATATTTTCCCACCAGAATGCTCCTCTTTTCGAATTGTCGGTTTTTTCAACATATCTGTTTGCGACCGGGTTTACAAAATAAACTGTGCCGTTTTGCTTTCCAATAAAACAATATTCAGTTTAGCTTGTATATTTCATCTATTGAGCGGTCAAAATATAACAGTGCATTTTGATTGTAGCTCATTGTTAGCAGAGCGCAGACTATTATCAGGTTACGTGTCATTCAAACTCCCAGTCTGAACACAGAATATTTTCAATTAGAAATGTCGGTGTTCGGTGAATATGATACGTTTCTAACTCATTATCGGCACAAAATTATGAACTATGATTCCTTTATTATAGCCAGACGATTGTCATTTTGACAGATACATTTTACACACAAACAGCGACGTTCCGTAATCTCAACCTCTAAAACAAATGCGGAAGGCGGTCAAAGTGTAATTTATTTCCCCTGTATTAAACCCATATTCGCATTCGTTGGAGTGCTATATTTTGTTTCACACGTCCGCAGTTGAGAACTAAAGCATGGCGTGTTCACCCAGTGTGTATGAGATACAAAAGCTACGTCTGCGAATCCACAATATTCTCGAATCAGAATGTTAGGTGCCGAGGGCTGCTTTCCTGTAAGGTCATATGGTTATTTTTTAGTCGCCAGACGTCAAGTTATGCGCATCTGAACGCGTGTGAACGTCTTCTGTCCACCGACAATCGTCTTCTTTCAAACGACGTTTTCTTCCGAACCACAGCGGCACCTTCGGCTGTCTTCGTTGATCGTGTTCATCATCGTTTACTGCAAAAAAAGACGATGGTGCAAACGATCGGTATAGTAGCTAAACATTTTTTCATCGTTTTAAACGTCTCCACAGCAAACGATAAATGGTTACGCTCCCTAAGCGATACGGAATATAAAACAGAAAACCAATAACCCACCATCAGCGGTCTGTTAAGGATAGCTGTCCCCTTACAGGCAGTTTTTGCACCCCGATGACATCTGTCGTCTGTATCAATAAATGTAGAAGATAACCATGATAAACTATATATTTTATGAAAGCATACATCGTAGAGATTCCAACTATATGATTTGTATATCCGACGCTGCTACCGTGTAAAAAATATTTCAATTTAAAAAAATTAAAATGAAAACAATAGCGTCCATTTTTCAATTGAAATTTCATAAAAACTCTTTGTCTTGTTTCAACTTTGATGATATACCTTGATAGGAGACAATTCGAAGTAGTAAACTTTATCTCATTTTTTTTTTATTTTTGCCTGGTTTTGTTTTTACAGCTATTTTACTGAAATAAATTGAAAAAAAACGTACTTTTTTACAGTCGTTTGTCTTAAAAGTTAAATAATTAAAAAACTAATCCGAAATTACAAAACGTGCGATAAAGTTTACTAGATCACCTGATAAGTAACAAGCATGCCAAATTTCAAGAAATTTCGAGAAATAAACGTTTAAATCTCGGATTTTGAACAAAAATGAAATGCTAGAAATCAGGCAAAATGTGTCCAGCTATACATCTGATGAATTAATCCAAATTTTTTTTTGCTTGAATTCTATTGTCAAATACATTTTCAATCTGTCTAATGGGACCTACCGAATTCCTGTTTATTCTGGATAATTATTACACTAAGTTTGTTTTCATCAATGCGGTTTAAAGTCCAATTTAAACTTAAAAAACTTGCTAAAACTTGTTCAGCTGAGAATTGACACCTATGTAGATCACTTCACGGCGGATGTGTGAGTGAAGTGTCACTGTTATAATTAGGATCAAAAATACGGATATTTGCATGGTTTTGATCAGAACGGGGTAGATTAATGTAATAAGTAGGACTAATAGATAATTAGCTTACCATAATACTGCGGAATTGAGTTTTGGAAAGGGAAATTTAACGTTAATATTTAGGGTTTTTTAAATGCCAAATCACTATCATCACCATTATTGATGAAACGTTGATTAATGAGCTTCGAAGAAATTACATGCCGAAAATCATATGGAAAACTTGAAAATCGCATCGTTTTACAGGACCAATATGCGTGTATTATTATTCCGCCATTATGAATTTACCCAAGACCAACAGCTTCCATATTCGAGCACATTAGCTCAAAATATAATAGAAATGTAATTAGACTGAAAAACACAGAATAATTCAGCTCAAAATAAACAAAAATCCAACATACAGGGAGGGATCGTTTTGACCCACACCCGGGTATGATAAGGTTAAATCTGGTATCATTCTACCGAATTTCTTTAATATACAATGTCGAATTGATTTGAAAGTCCATTAAAATTGTTGTTACGGTTCCTATGATTGCATAATTTTTGTCTCGGATGTAACATTGGAATTTCATATACAATGAGACAAAGATAAGTTCAAAAGATAGGTGAAGAAGGTCCGAGTACGTAGCATTATTGAAGATCCCTTGTATTATACAGTTTATCACGTTTTGTTCTTGTTATTGGGGATCCCCACAGACATCAGGCCAGGTGCATTGCTCTAATAACAAAATTCTCACTGGATTTTTTTTGCCATCTGACTAGCAAATTGAAAAAGTTTGAACACAGCTGCGGATTGGAAAAAACGATTTTTTTATGAAATTGCCACGATCTAACTACAGAAAATCAATATCCACATAACTGAACAAAGAATTGGGAAAACAGCTGCAACGGAAAATATATTCTTGACAATCTATCGATATTGTTTTCCTCAATCTCTAGTTTGTTTCATCATAATACCACGACTGCTATATTGTTCTGTCTCTCTGGAAGATGAGTATGTTATTTCATAGCCAAACACCTATCAATCAGTAAATAATATGGTTAGATAACCACTGTCCTTGTCCTATTTATCATTTATGTGTTCTCACATTTCTGGTCTGTGGATAGTCATGTTTGCGAGATAATCCAAAAACGTATTAGGGGTTCTGATAATGTATTTATCTTTTCAGCGTCTGTTGTCTTGTAATACCATTCAGGGGAGAAGTTAAGTAGTCATCACCTGGGAAGCAAATTTGTCAGTTCTGTAATTGAAATTGGAATGATAAATGAAACATGACTTTCAGTCTGTAATATTCTGTCCGGAAAAAAGGACGTGTATACAACAAATCTTGATGCGGATTAACCTCTATCATCAGGGCGTTTAATCCTGTTTGCAGCAAGACATGGTATTTTCCCCTTTCATCATCAAGAAGTAAAAAAAAATGTCCCAATAGCAATATCAAACAATTTCACGGCAATCATGCAATTGCGAAAGGTAAATGAAGCATTCCAATTCCAATATGAAGTTTTGCTCAGGGTAGGTCTAATTACTTAGTGTAAGAGGAACTCCAATTGTAACTAAAGTGATCAAGTGCAGGATTAAAGTAGCAGTATTCTTGTTCCCCACTCGACTGATCTTCATATGAAGATGGTAGATTGGTTATTTGTTAATGGTGGGACACAAGCGGGCTATATTAGTGAACCTAGACTAGAAATTATTCATTTCTGTTCTTACATGTGATAAATCCTCGCGACTGAGTTCTTCCGCCTCAACCGGGGTGCTTTTGTCGCATTATGGACCAAGGAGTTTGAAAAACGTTCATACTCTTAATTTTCTAAAACAATACTTACAGATGTGCATTTCTGAATGGACATTCTTTGCTGCTGTTGCTCACACACAATCCATACCTGTAAACGCTTGAAGCACGGATAAATACGGATACATCACAGAGAAACCTATAAACGTAACAGAACTGGAAAAGTATAATTGCTAACCACCGGCTTATCGGAAACACTTTTATAAACCGCAGTTTGAAAATACAATTACCGTTGGCGAAGGACCTCTCAGCCAGATACTATTTGATTTACTGTAGAATATTGGTCTTTCTTTGTTAGTGTTGCTAATACACATTTCATACCTGTAATTAAACGCAACATTAAAAGAGTGGTGGAAAACGATGTCGGCGTACTGGCAAGAAGTCATATGGCGCCTCAGACAAGTATACTGACTGCATATTTCTAAAAAACATCACCAGAACCAAATGTGATCCCTGTGATTACTTGTATCCCAGCTTTTATTATAAATGTTCATGTGGACATCCTGAAATACATGACCAAACGGCCCCTAGCACCGGCTTTAAAGGTATCAGATACAAATATTTCAGAGCGAAGATGTAATAGCCCTATCAAGTAATCTGTTGGAAAATGAGGAACTACGTAACTGCCTTATAAAATAAAAATGGCCTAAACCCTTGAAGTTCGCGCTAAACGGTCACCTGTAATCTTCATTACTTCTTATCCAAAATTTACTTTACTGGCTGCATTCATGTGACGATTGCGTCTGTGATTAATACTTGCGAACCCTTAGACAAATAACCGACAACAAATATGACGAGAACGCATGCATCATTTCCTTCGCGATAATATTTAAAATACAAGCGCCCAATCCGTCATCCAATATTCAGCCATCGTCCATTAAAGAATTTCGGCGTTCACAATTCAATGGCCTAATTAGCATCAGTACCAAATTAAGAAAATCATTGTATACATAATTCCTGCAAGAGAGAAGAGGTCAACAGTTTTCAATGATGCCGGAAAAACATCATGATGTTCCAAAAAAAATTAATTCGTTTCGCTGATCAGTATTCTTATCGCAATGATTTGCGTTGTAAAGTCGTTATCTGGAGAATGATGTATCTCAATCATGCTTTGATTGCGTTTGTTCATATGAACAGCATGACGGCCTAGAAGTACCTGGGTTCATACGGCCCCTGCCCGGGAATGATGTATCTCAGTCACGCTTTGATTGTGATGGTTCATATGAGCACCATGACGGTCTAGAAGTATCTAGCCCCGGGTTAAGCGGAATTAGACAAGTTACGTAACGTAACGCCATAGATCTTGCGCTCTTGAGTTCGTGTTTTGCTATCAGCGTGCGATATATTTCACCAAATTTGAGAAACTTTGACTGGAGGCGCTTGGTGGTATAGCCCTGTTTCTATATGAGCTTCTGCATGAAAGTCATATATATGAACTGGTCGTCTCCTCACGCTAATATTTTTAAATCGTCCTATCTAGATATATGCTGCAAAACGTCATCTGTATTTATTACAAGCTGGGATTCTTTTATCCCATACGTCCTTTTCCAAAAACTATCCAATCTTGTCTGAAAGGCGTTGGTTGTTGTGGCCGAAATGTTGACAATACTATCTAATCTTGTCTGAAAGATGTTGATTGTTGTGGCTGAGATTTTGTCAAAAACTATCTAATCTTGTCTGAAAGGCGTTGGTTGTTGTGGCTGAAATATTGACAAAACCACTATCTAATCTTTTCTGAAAGGCGTTGGTTGTTGTGGTTGAAATTTTGTCAAAAACTATCTAATCTTGTCGGAAAGGCGTTGGTTGTTCTGGCCAAAATTTTGTCAAAAACTGTCTAATCTTGTCTGAAAGGCGTTGGTTGTTGTGTCTGAAATTTTGTCAATAACTATCTTATCTTGTCTGAAAGGCGTTGGTTGTTGTGGCTGAAATTTTGTTAAAAACTATCTAATCTTGTGTGAAAGGCGTTGGTTGTTGTGGCTGAAATTTTGTCAAAAACTATCTAATCTTGTCTGGAAGGCGTTGGTTGTCGTGTCTGAAATTTTGTCAAAAGCTATCTTATCTTGTCTGAAAGGCGTTGGTTGATGTGGCTGAAATGTTGCCTGATCTGTAGTCTCGATTTCATCTTGTATACTTTTAGAGAATTAACCCGAAGCAGTCGGGTTATGTGAGTTACTTTTTACGGATATAGCGATAAATATATCGCTAAAGCCCGTTGTTACGCCCAGCTTTGCACAAATACTATAATTATACACCTTTATCAGCACACTTAAGCAATTTCTATCACATCGTTAAGAGTTTGACGACATGAAAAGTAGTTTACCACCAGCGAATCTTATGTTTAATTTGAAGGCAGCAGACAGCAGTTCCACATGTGGACCCGTTTATCATCAACCAGCTGCAATACTGAAGGCATTGCTCCTGTCTCTCATAACTGTTTGAGAACCAAGCAAAACCACCAATGAAAAACATGGTCAGAGAACCCAGTCACGTTTAAGCCAGGGACAGACATCAACGTTCATCCATCTAACTGCTTGCCGTGATGCAATATGAGTAATGACGTCGTTTTGCACCTAGTACCAATTTCTCAATTTTCCCATCTCGGAACATCCATATTCAATTTAATTTGTATTTTTGGGATTAAGGACTGAAGAAACCATAGCACTTGTTCAGCTGCCCGTACAGGGAGTGCAGAATCGCTAAAAACGAAGAGTGGATGTGAGTATGTATATGGAAATTGAACGACGGCTGTCTAATGCATGTTCGATTGTGGGATCAACAGCTACTTGAACAATCTCTCAATAACTCATAACATTCGACAATTATTCCTGGTCTTTGGGGTATTTCCGGTTACAACTGAATTCCAGAATATCTGTTCGTGGGGTCATATGAATTCTTATAAGATTACACTCTCGCCAATTCCACCACGGCTGTTAGCCAAAACAGAAATAGATATCACACTGACCAAATAAAAGAAAACTGAATACACAAGACTCTGGTCTACTAAAAATATGGATTACATCAGGCTATTTATACGGATGGCTCTAAAGATAGTGACAGAATAGTGTGTTCTACTAAAACTAATTCCAAAACTAAAACCTAGATATTTATTGCCGATGCCAATATTCTATTGTCAGCTTTAGAAGGTATTGGGTCCACTAAAAGGAAAAATAGGTCATATTCCCAGATTCATTGTCATGCTTCCGTGCGATTAAAAATGGATTTTCAACTCATTCTATTATCTTGAATGTTATACAGTTATATCACCATAGATTTGATCAACAGATTTATAATGTTTTTGTTGGTTGTCTAGTCATGTTGGCATCAAAGGAAATACTGAAGCTGATGAAATGGCAAGGCATCCCTGAATAATGAGGTTGATCCTACAGGTATAGTAATCTCGTATAGCGATTTTCGACCCTATATCTGTGCTTGAGTGAGAAAGCTGTTTCAATGCTGAGCATGAAAACAAACTTCATGAGTTCACAAAAAACTATAGGCTACACTCATCTGAGCAGCCAGAAACGTTTCTATCAAGTCATGATCAGGCGGCGTAGAATCGACCATACACTACTAACTCACGAACATTTACAAAAAAAAGAACCAGTCCTGAGGTGTATTCAGTGCCACGTAGATCCCACAGTGAAACATATTTTGATCTACTGTATAGATATTTTAAGATTGTATGACATTCTTTTTATCGAGGATCCACTTTAGAAGATCTTTTAGTCGGGTGAAGGAAGATTCGATTTTAGGTTGTTGAGAGAAATTGAAGTGTTGAGCAGTTTTAGATTGCTGAGTTGTTAGGATACATACATAAGAATTTTGATTGATCGTCGCTATTTAGATGAAATATTGATGAACGCGACGTTAAACCTTATTTTCTCTCTCTCTCTCTCTCTCTCTCTCTCTCTCTCTTACCAGATTACGTCATACAGCGTTTGAACCATTATGCTATGTTATCAGTTTTACCTATCTCTGAGCTGGGTGGGGAAGTTGAGGTTGATAACCAAAACTCGTAGCTTTGCATTCCCAAACAACTTACTCTTCACCAGAGATGTTTTCTATCGCCAGTGAACAGCATTTTTGTTGGAAGGGAAACCGACTTAAAAGTATTCTATTTTAAGTATGGTTTGGTAGTGCTTAATCTTGCCATATAACTCGACGAATCAAGCAACCCAGTGCTGGATTAGATATGGTTTAGCGTCTCTCTGGGTAGGGGAGATTGGGGTACACTGTGACATTTTTTCCTTTTTTGCAAAAATATCCGCTATTATTGTCTTGTAGGGTAGCCTTCTATGCTCTAATTAAGACCAATGTTTAGTATGAAATAATCATACAAACAATTCTGAAATATATGCTATTCCTTTCTCTAGAATTACATTTTAAAAAGTCACAAAAAGTGTCCCAGTTTGCCCCAAGTTTGGGGATCACTGGGACACCCACTGGGGTGAAGTAGGACAATAATCATAATCCATTTTAAATCAAATATATACTGTTATGTTTCATATGAGTTTATAAGATTCAACAGCGATGGCTAAAGGCACTTGCTATTTTAGACCCCTGGATTACATAAAATATTTTCTCAGAGACTAAATTTGAAGAAAAACTATTCTGCGTCATTTCCATTCCAACGGAAGCATTTGTCTTTGAATTTGTTAGTAAAACTCATCAAATCCGATGAGATTACCAATAACTACTATCCAGAAAACAAAATAATGCACTTTCATAACATTTTAGAATAAAAGTAATTTTCGCTATTTGATTACTATTGTCCCAGTGTGCCCCAGCAAAAGTGTCCCAGTCGGCCCCGTGTGCATGATCTTTTACCTTTTTGTGAAAAACAATAATAGATACATCTAAGATAATAAATCGATACAATTAAATTGAACCTTTGTCCATCCCCTATCCAGAGTACCAAAACAGTAAGGAATTGCTGTAGAAAACCTGATACAGCAAACTATCATCCTCGGTCCTTAAAATTTACATGGACTGTTGAAAAACAGTTTTTTTACCGCTAATTTTGCACCACTGATAGCTTTTACTTATAAACAATATAGGTGTTGTATGGGGATGGTAGATTTCTGCTGATAATAATGTAATGTGATTCCTGTAATTCACATAGGATCTAGATGGCTTGTCCCACTGTACCCCAATCTCCCCTAATACAGACCTGCTATTTTCAGTCCTAACTTCTATCAACCTGTTGTATTGGCTCTATATTAAGAATAATCGCTTCAGATTGATGGAGAGGGTCAGTCTGGATATGTGATGACAAATTGGAAATGTAAGTAAAATTGCTTTAGAATAAAATATTAACGACCGTAAAGCGAACGATCCAACAGAAAGTAAGACAGAGGTGCTTTTCTAATGACTTGCTGTTGTGTTATACCGTCTCGCCGTCGTTAATGTAGGCCTATAGGGAACAGGAAAATGGATGGGCTGCCAGCGTTAGGCTACAGCACGATCTTTCCACAAAATATTTGTTAAAACAACCGAACGTCTCGAATATTAATGTTTTCTTGCATCTAGAGGAACATAATCGATTCTGAATTTGTGCCGAGATAATTTGCCGAGGCTCCAATTATTTCACGAGTACATCACACGAGCAGACAAGCGAAATGATATCACATGGATACAGGATTTGTGTGAGGGAGAACTGAATAGATTTATTGAACGGACGGCGTGAGGCACGCAGTTATTTTACTGATAATGAAATAAGTTACTACTTGTGTCTTGTCACCTCGACTTTCATCACAGCACTTCCGCTGTCCTCCGGGAGACATTGTCTCGGAGTCCTCTCATAATACATGTTTATTTGTATGGTGAAGAAAAATGTGTGGTGAACAGAAATATATGATACTGGTCCAATAAATCAAAAAGGATGTTTTCATGCTGATAACTAACATTTTTTTTTTATTTTGAATGATTCGGATGGTGCTCGAACTTACGACCCCTAAAAACAATTCGCCTGGCTATACATGTCAGCGTCCCAGTGGAATACGCCAGATCCACCAGAAATAATGAGAGTTTGAATGACCATTCCATTTAAAGTAAAAGCCGTCTTTTGGTTAACACCCTTTTTTAGCATCGTATCGCATATCTAGTATTGTAGTACTAAGTATAACCTTAACGAATAAATATTTTACCGCACGCTGGTAGATAATTCTTGCATCATACCCTACATCCGATACATTTGTTTGAACGAATGTCCAAGACGTTTTCTAGAGATATACTTTATCTCATGGTCCATACATCTCAAACGGTTCCTAGTCTCGACCTTGACCTCAACTTATGATTCATCTAGTATGCATCCTCATGCGACAAGCTAAATTGTAATCCTCAATTTACCTGGACAATTCAGACAGTTACCTCTATTATACTATCTCGGATATTTCTTTCTCCGTGGCTGCTTTAATCGGTGTGTCGATATTCTGAGACTTATTGTTTTCGTTTTGACAATGTCGGTTTCTGCCCGACATCAAAAGTAGGTTGGCAAGGGACGAAATTCGAACCAGTCAAAACTCAAACCTAACCGTGGATTGGCGAAAAGAGCTGGCAGGCCACGATTACTGATTGGTTTGATTCACAAGAAACCTCTCGATATATTGATATGCCGAATTGATATGGGTATCTAACGGATCTCGTCTATCGATCCTAATGGATCGGTCGATGGACTAGCTGAAGACGAAGCGAATAAAAAAGAGAACTTCTTCTCTTAGTGTCGTTCAATGTTTTTCAATTATGCCAGGCAACTTGCTATTTTTGTCGATCGAGCGTATTCTTTAATCACAAAGCATTTTTGATTCGTCGAAGCTGTTGTCTGTATCGACATGTTAACCTGTCGGTGGAACTTTGTGTTATTTATCAATACGTGATTATAAAGTCACAGTTCCCAAGATAAAATAGAAAACAGTGATTCCAGGTGAACTATTTTGACACGATTGGCGTTAAACGGATCTGTTTGTAAATTCATCACCTGGTATAATCGAGAACAATACCTGTAATATACAATATACACGATTTGTACATCACTGTAATTCAGCATAATCGTGTTGCCAAAATGCGTATGAATTAGAAAAAAATACTATTTTTAAGAAAGAATAGGATACCACTGTCCATCTCGAAACGGTCATCAATCTCTCCGAATGTCACACAAGTTTGAACGCGGATGATCAAAAAGGTCAAGCGTTATACGGGATTATAATTTTCTAACGTGACGTTCGTGCAGCGACCTTGCAGCGACCATTTTTTACAGTTTTCCCTGTAAATGGGACGTTTTCATGCACGAGAGGCGTACTTATTTTTGAAAACGGAAGAAACTTGAAGCTACTTTGCTTTTGATCTGGATTCCGGAGGAACCAGACCTCTGCTTCTTTGTTTTAAAATTATGACTACCATGGTTTCCGCGAACAAAAAATATGGCATAACGGGCGTCACCGCGTGAAATATCTCCTCGAAAAAAGGTCAAGACTTTTTATGTACCGACCCCGTCCCATAAATTCAGTCACGAAGCGAACATATTAGTTGAACCTATAGCACGGATACCAGAGTGAGCAATTTATTAAAACGCTCTGTTGGTCGGATAGACTCCGAATGGATAAATTGGACAGGACATTGGTAACTAAAATCTATGCAGGGGAATGGGAACGAAATAGGGATATGTGTCCACATCTGGTTGTTATGATCAAATCATGACACATTTATCAATATGTTACTGCCACAGTGAAGCGAATTCAAACAGTTTGAACACAGCTGCAGATTGGCGTACTGGACTTTTTATGCAATTTTCGCAATCTAGATACAGGAGACTGGAATTTTTCTTAAAAATTCATACTTAAGAAATTACATTTTGAATTTTTGAAGATAGTACACTACATCAGAAGACAATTGGGTTAAACTGCACAATAATATACATATATATTGAAGAACATTTTGGCTGCCCTTAAATATTGAGAGAAAAAAACTTATTTTCTCCGAATCGGTCAAAACATTTTTCTCGTCAAAGAAAATTCAAGGATGAGAGATTCGTGAAAAATATTATCTTGAATTGTCTTAATATTTCTATATATTAGAGCAGCCAAAAACTTTGTTCAATATATTTATTGTTGTGTAGTTACACTCGTTTTCCTTCTGATCAAATTTAATATCTTAAAAAAAGACAAAATGTAAATTCTTAAATAGTTACTTTTAGGAGGAAAGGCATAGAATTTTTTTTTTTTTTTTTTATTTTACTGTGTATATACATGTACATGAAAATATATCGCAATTCTTTTCGTCGGTACGTATTTTTCATTTTATCTGTACCATAATACCACGACTCATATGTGATGACATGTGTCTGCCCTCTTGAAGATTTGCTTGTTATTTCATAATCTGGATCACCACATCACCATAATTACCACTCTCCCTGTCTTATTGATCATTTATGCATTCTCAACAAATTTCTGTTTTGTGGATGGGCATGTCCTCTAGAGAATTCCTAAGCATGCTACCATCAACAGAAGTACGTGACATTGAGAAGGTAGACACTGTTGTCGTTTTCGTGCACTTTCAGGCGAGAAATATAAATCATGTAGCGATGAACTGCGAAGCGAAATGTCAGCTCTGTAATTGAAATTGGAATAATAAATGAAACATGGTTTTCATTTTGTAATATACTGTCAGAAATAAATGACGTGTGTACAACATATCCGCGTGCACCTTAACCTTTCTCGACAGTGTGGTTATTCCTTTTTGGAGGAAATGTCCTAATAGAAATATCAAAGAGTTCTACTGCAATCATGAAATTGTGAAAAATAAATACATTATACATCACCATGATGTATGATGTGTTGTTCTTGGTATGTCGAGTTATATAGGTCAAAAAAGGAACACCAATTATAATTCACCTGATCAAGTATCGAACTAATGTAGTGGGGGTTTTTTTTTACGCCGGAAGCGACAGCTCGTCCTATAAAAAAAATGGTGGAAAAAGGTGTTGGTTCTTGTTCAAATGTTACAGCTTTATTTTCGACAGGACAAGACGAAATGTCTTACCGAAGCTAGACCAGAAATTATTTCGAAGTCATTTCTAGTGGTACAACTGACAGATCTTCACGTCTGAATCCCTCTGTTTCCCCAGTGGAGTTATTCAAAAGGTTATCCTCCTAATTCCGAGAAAGATAATTACCGTTGACATGTATATGCTTGGCAAATACCATTTGATTTTATGTATGAGATTTGACGGTCTATATTGTTGATGCTCACGCACATTCCAGACCTTGAAGCTAACCTATTTTGTCTAGGTTTACTGATATATGACACAGACGCCTATAATCGACAAAAGACTTCGGATGTTTGGCAGTGATTCCCTGTCGACGATAATTTGTGTTTAATCAATATTTATTAAATGAGCGTCAAATAATATTATTTGGTTTACTCGAGAGCAGATCCGAGCCCACCAGCTCTGTTGGGAAACATTTGAATTGCACGAATCATGTTGCGAGCATCCTCGTGGACACAAGTTGCAGCGGGACTAATAAGACACGTATTGTATGAGCACTGAACTCCATCGGGTCCGGCGCGTCTGATTGTGTTTGAGGGACTAAAAGTGGAGTCCTGTCACTGCTTCGGCAGGAAAGGGCGTATTGTATTTCCTTAGCCGGTAAGCGGAGTCATCTCCATAGTATAGTAAAGTACAGATGTGTTTGTGAGTTGGATCCGAATGTGGAGGATGCGGGACGTCTGAACACTGAGCGAGGCAGTATTAAAATGGCGAGTCTCGATAGATTTCCTCTTTAAGCATGCATTGATATCCCCGGACTGTTTATTTTCACTTTTTGAGATGGACAAAAACACTGCTATGGACACTGCTATTCCTTCAAACGACATATAACAAGGTCCTATTGACCTGCGGTGTACACGCATCGGTGGAGGTTCGAGGTGTTTATTTATATAGACAACTCAAACCGGACGCAGTCGGCGAAGGCATCACAAAACAGGGATACGATGGAATATTTATTAAGTTTGCGTAAAATAATATTCTTTGGCTTAGTCGGGAGCAGACACAAAGCCACCAGCTGTATTGGAAAACATTTGATTTGCACGACTCTACTCCGGACACCGATTGCAGTGGGACCAACAAGGCGTGTGCTGTAAGGGCACTGGCAACTGAGTGTGTTGAGGCATAACAGTTAAGTCCTGTCCCTGCTGCGGCAGGGAATGACGTAATGTATCTCCAAAATAAAGCTGGAAAGCTAAGAGCCCCCAAATATGGAATAAACTGGGTGGGTATACACATTTACACACATGATAATTATTCGCCTAAGTAGAGTATGCATCTATAAGCATGCATTCAAAGAGTGACCCGAAATGAACAACAGGGGTTTAATAATGTTTCGAGAACGTCTCAGAAGTACACTGTGTTCGGCAATAGCTCAAGGTGGCAACAATTAAACGTTATTGCGGATGTACGAAATATCATGGTGGATAGGTTTTCTATGCGTAGTAACATGACCGTCTCACATCTTGAGCTGGACTTAATGTCTCGGATGTATCGGCAGTAGCAGTCCGTTTTTATGAGATATTCTTCGACATTCGCAGGTTGCCGATGTTGCTTCACCGATGCTAAAAGAATATACGTTATATAGCGCTTGATTGACTGAGCTTGACTGAGCTGACTATCTGATCAGTACAGATCATATGAACCCTAACCCCCTGTCTAAAAGGGGTTGTCTTAGACTTTTTTTTATGATTATTGAACATTTCTGTAGTTACTCGTCGAATCGTATATCCGACAAGGTACATGTAGGTCCGGTGGAAGGGTTGATAAAATTCTCCACATCCCCAGAAAGCACAGAAAGCGGATACACACACATTTTCTATTCGTCAGCGTTGGGATAGACTGGAAAAAAAACTATGAAATTATTAACAATAATGTTAACAATGGATTACATACTGAGCTGCAGTTTGCCCGTCGTGGAGGAAGTTAGAGGTGTTTATCTATGTAGACAACTCAAACCGGACGGAGTCAGCAAAGGCGTGTGTCTTTCCAAACAGGTCGTCTAGATTGATATTGTACTTGCATAAACGGAATAAAGTGACAACTTTTCAGGGCAATATTATAAAATCATTCTCAGTTATCTGAAATAAATTCATTCTCACTAAACTACGAACCGTGGGTTTGTATACACTCGTCACGCATTGGTTTCTGGCTTTGCAATCGCATACGAGGAAGGGATGCGGCTATTGCCGGATCTCGGATCTGAGGCATACCCGCATGCTCGTAATACTAACTTTCAATTTTACGATGGCTTTCATCGTTTAAGCTAAAAGTTGTTAACTGAAATATATATCTAACGGCTTCACTTTCACCCAGAGCCTTCCTGGAAATCACTCGGCCTAACTCGTCCAATGCAACACATCAAATGTCTTCAACCATTCTCGAACTCTCTCTGAATCCACAATTTTCTTACACAAACAATTTTAAAATCATAACGAAACTATTACAGCCCTAGTTGAAACAAAAACAGCCTCAGACTGAAGCTAGTAGACGAATCGGTTCTGCAACTGAATAACAAACGAGACCTGATTTGTAACGCAATGTGGAAAATAAATGACTTTTACACAACAATTCCGCATGTGCATTAACCTTCGACTCAAGGGCGGTTAATATTCGCCAAAGAAAAAAATATGTCATTTTCCCCGACGTCATTTTTAAATGAACAGCCAGGAAGGATTTTCGCAGTAGTAATATCAAGTAAACCGACTGCGCCAATTCAATCTGGAAGTTGAATGACGAAAAATAAATAATGCATACATTATTTCATCCCCATGAATTTTTTCTGTATGTCTAGTTACCCAATTCAATCATATCTGGCCTGTGCGATTTGGGGTGTACCACAATCTGGGGGGACGAATCCCCGTTTTATATTTTCTTACCCAAGGACTCCAGTTAAGTTCTACCAGAAAATATAAAAATTAAATTGTTCGTTCTCTGTATACCTTTTACGTTCAAGGTTAAGTTGTCTATTTGAAGTAAAGTTTGTTTGTCAGTAAAGTTGGATCATCGACTCTTAAGTTGATCAAACATACAAAGTTAGATGTAGGTTTTCTGTTCGAAGAATAACATTAGAAGTGTTTGTCTGAAATAAGGCTCGAAATTATTACTTCGTTACAAATATTGATTTACGTTCAAATGGTGTATTGTTTGACATAAACGGCCGCTCATATTTGTACTATAATCCAAATGAATAGATAATTCATGCACGATGACCAGTATGTCGCTATCGACGAAGTCTTCCTCGGGATCTCGATGGTATGTACCGGGTAGATCTCAAGATTCATCTAGAAGGCCGGGTATAAAACTGCAAGACTGAGATATTTTCCCATTATGCTAGACAACTTCATAATTTTGTAACCGAACCGTATAGATCGAAATCATTCTTTGATCATGATGTATTTCTGATTCGTCGCAGCTGTTGCATGTCTACAGAAGTTAACATGTCGGTGGAACCTGTCTGTAGCTAATCAAGAAGTGATCATACAGTCGCAGTGCCCAAGACGGAATAGAAAACAATAAAACAAGTGAACTATTTTGACACGAGTAGCGTCAGAGGTACATCCTTCACTGTTATAATCGATAACAATATTGTTCTATACAATACACACGGTGTGTGTGTGTGTGTCCCTGTCTATTTTAGAATGTACGTATTGCCAACATGTGTAGGAAATAAAAGAATATGTTTTCTCAAACTGATATGCAGTTCTCTCTGAATGAATTAGCTTCTAAACTTAATGTGGATGGAGAGGTTTGATCGATGAAGAACAAGAGTTATACGGGACTATAATTTCCAAGTTTGCTCTTGTGAAGCGACCACAGATGATAATTATACCCGTATGCAGAGTGTATCCATGTAAGCGTACAATTCTTCGAAGATTTGTGAGAAACTTCGAGATTATACGAGGGCAATCTGATTAAAACTCCGATTTAATAACCGCTCCTCTGTCGGTCATGTCGCTAATTAAGATATGGGACAGTCCGTATCTTAAATCTGTCGCGCATGTCAGACTGGCGACCAATCACAGCCCAACTTCAACGGGCGAATAGGTGCCTATCCGAGCAAACAATAATCTTCGGTGATTGCTCATGGAGAGCAAGAACTTCGTCAAGCGCCTCATTCACTACAGAAATAATCGGATAGGCACCTATTCGCCCGTTGAAGTTGGACTGTGATTGGTCGCCAGTCTGGCATGCGCGACAGATTTAAGATACAGACTGTCTCAGATCATAATTAGAGACATGTCCGATAGAGGAGCGGTTATTAAGTCTGAGTTTTAATCAGATTGATACGAGGAAAAATAACCGAATAATTTGCTCTTAATGCATAGATTTTCCGAGGACCCAGTTAATTGCTCCCCGCAAAAGTAATGTCTAAAGAGTATGACTACCATGTCCAGCACATTTTATGAGGTATATGGCATAACTGGCATGTCTACGTTCAATATCTCCTCACGATGGAAGCCAACCGGTCAGATAAATTCACTCTGTCGTCGGGTAAGTCCAGGGAATGGATATTATTGGAATCTGTAGCACGGATAAGTGATAAATTGCAGAAAATCGCATGGCGATCTGATAGGATTTGAATTGATAAATTGGAGAGAACATCGGTAACCAACAGTTACTCGCGGGGAAGGGAAAGTATTTATCGGTGCCCAGAGTAGATTTCATGATCTGATCATGATAAATTGACCCACAATTATGACAGCCCTATATCACTATTATCAGTGTTTTACTCATGTATTAAAGCGGAGTGATGGAATTTGATCAAAGCTACAAATTGTTGAAGTTACTTTTTATAGAATTGTCACAATCTAGCTGTCGAATATTTGAGAATCAATGCTCAAATAATTACTAGAATTGAGAAGAATATTAAAAGCATTTAAAAAAATGCGTGACTATATATCGCAATTCTTTTTGAAAACAAAAATGCAGTTGGTTTTTACCACAATACCACGAGTATTATTTGACGAAATGTTCCTTGCTCTTTTGAAGCTGTACACTCTAAAAAATATTAAAGAGATAATCCAGAATAGATCAGGTTGCACAGCCACAACTCAATTTCAAGGATTTTACCTGAAATCCAGGGATAAGTTACCTGAATTTCAGAAAAAAGATTCCTGAATGAGAGGATTTTCCCTGAAATTCAGGCAAATTTATCACCCTGA
Source organism: Hanleya hanleyi (assembly GCA_036873755.1). NCBI lineage: Eukaryota > Metazoa > Mollusca > Polyplacophora > Lepidopleurida > Hanleyidae > Hanleya > Hanleya hanleyi. Next base: position 15,901 of record JAVTVY010004059.1, on the reverse strand, counting down.
TCAGTAAGTTCCCGACCCTATTCAGGTACGTAAAATCCCCTAAAATTAAGGTAATTTAGCTTTAATTCATGGACGATATCTCTGGATTTCAGGTAAAATTCCTGAAATTGAGTTGTGGATGTGCAGACTGATCTATTCAGGATTATTCCCTGAATATTTCTGAGAGTGTAATGTGGCTGAGCATCTTGTCTGGTGTTTATTATATGGTACCATAACCTGCAAGAAAAGTGAATCGTACGGGAAAGTGAGAACGGTGTCATGTGTTTTGCAACTGCATATAATTTATGAATATTGAATATGAATACATTGTTTAGCGTGCCGTGCTCAAATGTTGTTCAAAATCATACATATCAATCAGCTTGCAAATCCGGTTGAGTCATGAATTCCGCTTCAGTTAGTTACACGGATGATCGAATGAAACAAATTGTAGAGCTAGGCCTACCCTGGCCACCAAATAAATAACGGATTTGATCCGAGCTCAACGTCTTTTCGATGATACCAGAAAACGACTGCTCAAATCATAACTTGCATAGAACCTGTCGGATTCGTACTGTATCCAGGAAAACTGTCGTAGAGATACGGTTGAACTCGGCAAACCTAACACCAAAATGAAAATGATAAATTGGGAAGATGGCAAAATTGCTTCAGAATGAATTATTAATGACTCTAGATAGCTGAGTGCATCTAAAAGTAAGGTATAGATGATTTTGTTGGTCTTGTCTTTTCTAATACATCAAGTCGAATTGAAAAATGGATCTGGACGCCAACGTTTTGCTGTATTGGTTTGAATGAGCCTGTTTTCTCCGGTATATCAGTACATATTCCGCAATTTCTCGGAGCTGTTTTGCATCCACATGTGGATAGCCGATCCGGATGCAAAATATCTAAGCCGAGCAGCCTCGTATGTAACTTGGTTTTAATTAATCAGTTCAAATGTTGTTGTTGTTTTTTTTTTTTTTGGAAAAGAAATCTTGTTTCTGTGTTCTTTTTCATGTTTTGTGTTCTTATATGGAGAGGGATAGATCAGAATTGACATTCGGTCTAGAAGACAATCATCTTTGACGGCTATATTTTTCGCATCACGTTGTTACCACCCAAATACCCGTATCAAATACAAGTTTACCCTATCTGGCCTGGGGGATTTGGAGTGTTTTGCAGCCTAAATATTTTCGCTATCGCTAAGACTAGAGGGCTGAAACTTACTACACTATATGTTTGGGTCAAGCTCCAGAAGAAAATGTAAAAAAAAGATGGCCGCCATGATGACGTCACTGTGACATCATTTTCAAAAAGAGCATTTTTGGACGATTTTTCGTTCAGTCAGAATTCTCGAAAAAAAATTTCTTCTTCGCAAAAACTGCATGATAAATTAGTAAATAATAATCTGATATGAAATAAAATAGGTTTTGCCCACTTTTCTATACAGAAAAGTAAAAATTTTGAAGAAATATGACGAAAACATCACTTTTTCTGGTACCCCACATCCATTTTAAATTATCTTCTGCTCGAGAGATTATGCCAATAGGATCAAAATGACTCCAATATGATAATCTATAAATTCACGGAGTTTCAGCTCTCCATTTTTGTCGTTCCAGAGATGACGCAGAAAGTTTGGTAGGGGGCATTTTCGCCCTGGCCAGGTAGGGTTAAACTCAAAAGTCAAAAGTGGACAATTGAGTAAGAGCGTCAGATCCATCATTCAGCATCCAATCGTCGTCCATAAAAAAATATGCTTTAATAATAGAAAGAACTTTCACATTTGACAGTTAGCAAATACGGACTCCATTCATGGACGAAACGAGAATTCAATAAATTTGGTTCATTGCGACAGAGTTTGCAAATGGTGTCCCATTCGTAAATTCCTTGCCACTATATATCTGCAGTATAATGTATTTCAGTCACGCTTTAAGCAATACTCTAAAAAGATATGACCATTTAATGCTGATCTATGTAAGAGACATTCACTAATCACTGTTCATGTACGTCTCTCGTCGTTCATAGCTCTTCAGTCTTCCTCTTCAAATGGGACACAAGAGAAAATTAAATGGGGAAAATGAAAGCATGTAGACAATCAATTATTGTTTCAACATACATGTACATGTAGCCGTAATAGTAATACCTGTAAGAATAGCAATCAAGGTCGATTGAGATGTTTTATTATCAGCTATAAGACGCGGAAATCCTTTAATAGACGATGGTTGAATATTGAATGACGGACTAGACGCTTATATTATAAGAAATTATCAGACTGAATGCTGCTGTGTATTTACAGTTTCATTCGCAAAATCGAGATATTCTTCTCTGCTTCAGCTATTGGCGAGTCTGCTTCACACCAATTACAAATACGTTGTTATCCTTTCAAATATTCATAGACTGCCATGTGGATTAATATGATCAATTGGGAAATCCTATAATCAGACGAATTTGTGTCCAAGCTTTTCCTTTGGGAAAATATTAGCTTATCTGTAGTTCGAATATATTTATTATTCTTCCTAGAATCTTTCCTGAACTGGTTAATATTTAGGCCATTCAGCCTAACGGCTAAACTCCTGGGAAGCTCAAAGGTCGATCCAAATTATCAGATAGTATAAACCCGGGGGTTGAAAGTCATAATGAGACGATATCTGTCACTACAGCAAATAGAAGCGTAATTTGGAAGCTGCGTATTTATCCTGGTCTGATGGTGCTTTAACTGGGGTAATTTGCAGAACGCGATGAATTGGCTATTCAGTGTCAGTTCTCTATTCTTTGTCAATACATTGGGTAACGGAGATCTCTAACTCTGTCCATCCGTTTGAATTAAGTAAACACATATAAGCCGGTTGAATAGCAAAGGGGTTTCAATGGTGTGTTAGTGTGAGGCATCTATACACATTCACGTCGTATTGTAGATCTTACTTACTTTACGTATACCTCGCTTTTTTCCTTTCTATGGTAGTCAAGGCGGTATCTAATCATAAGCTCGCAATTATATTAAAATTTACGCCAATGCTTCGTATATACTAACCAGATCGCTATACAGGAACACCGGTGCACAATCAGCTTTTTGACAAAAGAAATAATAAGGCAGAAGAAAACTGTGTTTGCAAAGTATCAGGTCTGATTAATTTTTACAAATATCACTTTCAGAGTACGGTTTGCCGGACTACATCTCAGTCGGCAAAGCACAACATTATATTAATATAGAATGACCATGTAAGTTTTCATAGTTGGCCACTGGCAAATATTTTGTAATTACATTACTATGTATGTGCATGCGCGAATTAATAATAACGATTACATCATGTGATCGAATGGCTCCATTTATATGCGTACACCTAAGGTTTTCTTGACTACAACATCCATGACGCTAATATATATTACTGGAATCAAGAAAAATAGCATTGAAACTAAGTTGCTCAACTATATCTCCACAGACTTTGTTCCAGCATGAAATATCAAATAAACCTAAGGATCAGCACAGGCAATGGAATGAAATTCGGATGGTTAATAAAATATCGCGTAACATCTAACTCAAGCGTTTGAGATATCAATATGCCAATGTGGCAGACAGGGGCGCCATCATGACTTTCCGTTTAAGGAATTATTGCAATTCTCGCTAATACATGCATGTATTAAATATACAAGAATATTTTAATCATTCGTATGCAGATGAATTTAATTTGAAACCTTTGACAATCGATATATTAATGCTGACATTATGACCACTCTTCGTTGTTTCGAACAGTAAGAGTGGCTAACTAAACTGATATTCTTTGTGTGGGCAACTTCGTATCGTGCTCGCTGCGCGCTATGTTTGCAATGAACAATTTGTCGTGAGAATATCCCGCTCACGGATAAGCCAATTTTCAGATCTGAAATTGAAATCGTAAAAATAAATGAATCATGAATTTGCAAATTTTAGTATACTGTCGAGAACAAACCAATACACATGTATCTCTATAATTACGACGATGCCGTTGGATTGGCAAAAACGAAAACAGATTTTTTTTTCAGAAGTATAAGAAAAAATACATTGAATTCCTCAATCTCCTAATACTATTACTTAGTATCCTGCAAGCTCGTTTAGAAAGAGACAAGGGTGCCGGTGTGCTGCGGTACACTGTCTTATACATAGAATGTCCCGGGGACACTCCAACCTGGGGAAGAATGTCCTACAGACAACGTTAACCAGGTACGAGTGTCCCACGGACAACTATCACCTGGGGATTAATCTCCTACCCTGGGGAAGAGTGTCCGTGTTTCATTTGATGATATGGAGATTATTTGGGAGGAACGGGTGTGATGTTGGTTGGCGGTGAGAGGGTGTGGTTAGCTTAAGCAGGATTGGCTAGATCGATGACGTCACAAGGGCGTCTTTGCGGTTAACATAATGCCTTCACCTTCACTTTCAAAATGTTTTGAGTATGGAGAATATTTTGTCGGGCAAAGCAAATGAATTTTTGTGCGATTTAGAGCAACACACTTGATGAAACATGGAGGACGAGAAATCTCTCAGTAATAGTATATATTTATTGTGGCGGGAGCGAGGCGGGAGAGTTGGGCTAATGACATCACTGCGTGACGTGTGGAGCTTCGAGTATCCGAACAGGCACACACATTGCTCGACGAAACATAGCACCAATATTTTGAAATTATCATGTGCATGCGCACTGTGGACTTCGAATATATATAACCTTTGCCTCGAGACGACATCGCGTGCATGCGCACTCGTTTGCGGTGTGCTTTTTGGCCAAAAATGTCGTGCAGGGTATCCATTGAAAACTTTCACTTTGTACAGGCATAATTACAAGCGTCTAGTCCGTCATCCATAATTCAGCCGTCGTCCATTAGTGAATATCCGCGTCCATAATCCAAAGACCTATTCCATATTCCATATAACAGTATTAGCACCAAATTCAAAAAGACAATCATAGTATACATAAACATAGGCTTGTTTTCATGACAGTAGTCTCACACAGACAGTTTCACCGTCCAGTGATATATAGACAATGCATATTAACCAGCATATTGACCTTTGACCTATTGACGTCACAGACAGGTGATCGGTAGTGACCTTGGTTCCAGCGTAATGGTGTTTCCGGTACATTTTGTGTGCATGCACAGGGTAAAAAGTCACTTCCGCTGAGGTGACTGTGACGTCCCAGAGGTCAAATGTCAATATGCGTATTAATACGCATTCTCTACTATTATCCTCTGTGTTTAACCTTACACCTTGGAACTGTATGAGTCTGACTATTTTACACCTATAAGAACAGGCCGCTCTCCCTCTTTACGCGACAAACTACGGTCAAATATTCTATATCAACGCTTCTTCCGTACTGTGTACATAAATTGGAAATTTCTGGTACACACCTACTGTAGCACATACAGGTGTCGTGTCATATGTGTAGCAGTGATAGACTGTATTGTGTACTTTTTTAAAATACACAGAATGATGTGTTTATATTGCACACATTCGTTTTGTGTTTTCGGTGCACAGGTTTTAAATACCACAAGAGTTTACCTCCAAGAGGTCTCATTATAGCTCATACATTCGTTATGTATCTTCAGTAATAGTAATATTAATACGAATATGAATATGAATAGAGACGCCTTGGCCATGCCAATCTGTTACCAGTAGGCCTAATTAGGAGTGTACAAATCGAATGCGTACAATATATATACACATATATTACGTCATATGTGTATCTCTGGTACACATAGGAGGTGTCTGAGCATTTTTTTCACAATGACTGTGTACCATTGATAATTTTCGTACAGAGTATTTAGAGCGAAGTTCTCATTTTGGACTGAAGTTACATTATCTTAGATGCGAAGGATAAAGGGATAAATATTAAATCCTGGCTAAGATCTTGGGTGGCATCCAGGTATGGAATTAACTTCCTGTCTTGTTCAATTATGTTGAGGATGGCACCATTGTTACAAAATTTAGGTTAACATTTTATGGTAGAAATATGAACTGTGGAGAGTTTTAAATCGCTGCCCTTAATGAGAATGTTTAGTGTGGCGAATGGGCACACATCCGAACGCCCTAACCAAACATGAGTTTTAGATTCCGATCAACCCAATATTTTAGTGTCATACCGGTTAATTTTGATATTACTTAAAACGTACAAAAATTACTGATTAACAATAAATTAAATTTATATTCAATGGAAAACAAACGTGCAAAAGAAGTGTGAGATTGCCAGATATGTGCTGCTTGTCATACAATTTAGTAGCGACTGGCACAAGTATTGCGACAGAAGATATATAACAACAGTGGTACGGTATCTACATTTTCACAAGGATCAATTATTGCATAATCACTGTTTCAGAGAATATAACAGTTAACGAATCGCATACAAATTACCTTCTGACAAGATGACGTCTTCATGACATCAAAATGACATAAAAAAAAAATCTTTCCAATTGTCCCGTCCTTTTTGATTAGAGATACATTTGTTAACCATAATACAATTAATCATTTTACCCCGGTCTGTTACATGTAGGGTTAAACTGCATGCCAATAATTATACGTACTAGATTTCATGTCATATGTTGATATTGGACGTGAAGCAAAATATCAATCCATAATAATAGCCTGCTTACAGGAATAAAATACGACCAACTTTTAATTAGTAAACGCCAAAAATATATCATTATTGACAGTGATATTGATTAATCTTTTTTATTATTAGTTATTAACGTTTGAATGTATAAATGTGTATTAAAACAAAGATGTAATGACGAACGTGTTGAACTATATTACCCATGTGATAAAGGAGAAAAATGTGTAAGATAAAATAATTAAAAAAATAGTGCAGTCCCGACTGGGTTAGAACCTGCGCAATGTCGAGTTCAATCCCGCCATTCTGGATGCTGACTATCCCAACAAACTTACCAACAGCGCTATGACCTCGACGGCTCCGAACACCGATTGCTAAAGGTACCAAATACATGTGCATAATAGTGGGTCAAATGGGACACTTGTCTTATTGGACACTCACAACCGCCACTGTTGTAATGGCTTAGAATGGTCGCTTGGCTAACAGTACCCTATCCTATAAAATGGATCGTGACACGGAATTATGCCTCCGGACACTCCAATCCTTCCTAGGGCAACCCCATCCTGGAGTAGGACCCCCATCTCCAAGTGTAAGTGTCCTGCGGACACTCCTATTCTATACAGGGGACATTCTTAGTCTCCACACCGGTACGTTTATGGCGAGTCAAAGACGATTTTTAGAAACTAACTCTCCGCAATCGTCAATTCTTCAACCGTCAGTCAAAGATAAGAGCAGAAGTGTTACAATTCCACTATATTGCTACATATTATGATATTAGTTACGCAAAATTGGATGTAATAGAAACAGATAGAACGCGTGACCTAGGTCTCACAGAAACATCTAATTGCTAGTATGTGACATAGACACACTGTAGATGACATAAGAAGAGATTGATAAGCTATTCTGTTGTCAGTAGATCTGAAGATAATGTATAAAACCCCAGTCACACTTCAAGAATTGGGTGGAGAATGCCGGCAAATGACCACGAATATTTTAATCTTGTCGATTCGTGTCAATTCGCCTGTAGAGAGCCTCTTTGAAACTGTCCTACGAATCCCTTACGCATGCCGTAGGTTTCTTGTACGACAGCCATAAGCATTTAACAAGAATCATCAAGAATGAGTACGCATGCAGTACGATTCAATGAAGAAAACCCTACGCATCAACACGGCAGCCCGTGAACCCACTACGAATGCTCGATAATCTGCTACGAATAAGCACGTATGCAGTACGATGTGAGTACGAATGCAGTACGAACCTGTTACGCTGTGACACGACACCCCAGGAGGCCACGCGAACCTATATATATGATCCGTCTTCTATGAAATGTACAACATACGATGGTCTTCGCGAGAGATCGTGGAGCAATCCTATGAAATCGTACGAGATTCGCGAGCCTATTCTTCATGAAACGTAGCGCCAGCGTGGACATTCGTAGTACTGTCGCGGTTATTCGTAGTACTGTCTTGGGTATTCGTAGTACTGTCGCCACACATCGTGTTGAATTCTTCTCAGTATCGTAGTATGATCGTACAAGAAGCGTAGAATGCGTCCAACAATCATCGTACAATGCGTACGGCATTCTTGCTGGTTTGTGGCCGACAGAACTACTACGACTACCCACGAATATACACGATAGGAGGAGAATGCATGCGAGAACGCAGTAGGATGGTGCCAAGAATGCCATACGTATACCATTTAATCGTAGTTGGCCGGCGAATGTTGTGAACATTTGAAAACTTTCGTACTCTCTCCGAGAATAGGCAAGAACGGTCACGATCTGCGACAAACCCCGCAAGATGCCAGTACGAATTGCCTAGAATGAACACGATTTTCCAGTCCGCGGTGATTCGCCTACCCAATTCTTGACAGTGTGAGTGGGGCGTAGCCGTATCTTACTAAAGCCCCAGTCACACTGTCAAGAATTGGATAGGCGAATCACCGCGAACTGGAAAATCGTGTTCATTCTTGGCAATTCGTACTGGCATCTTGCGGGGTTCGTCGCAGATCGTGACCGTTCTTGCCTATTCTCGGAGTGAGTACGAACGATTTGAAATGTACAAAACATTTGCCGGCCAAGTACCATTATATGGTATACGTATGGCAGTCTTGGCACCATCCTACTGCGTTCTCGCATGCATTCTCCTCCTATCGTGTATATTCATGGGTAGTCGTAGTAGTCCTTTCGGTCATAAATCAGTAAGAATGCCGTACGCATTGTACGATAATTGTTGGACGCATTCTACGCTTCTTGTACTATCATACTACGATACTGAGAAGAATTCAACACGATGTGTGGCGACAGTACTACGAATAACCGCGACAGTACTAGGAATGCCCACGCTGGCGCTACGTTTCATGAAGAATAGGCTACGCTTCCTCGCGAATCTCGTACGATTTCATAAGATTGCTCCATGATCTCTCGCGAAGACCATCGTATGTTGTACATTTCATAGAAGACGGATCATATATATAGGTTCGTGTGGCCTCCTGGGGTGTCGTGTCACAGCGTAACAGGTTCGTACTGCATTCGTACTCACATCGCACTGCATACGTGCTTATTCGTAGCAGATTATCGAACATTCGTAGTGGGTTCACGGGCTGCCGTGTTGATGCGTAGGGCGTTCTTCGTTGAATCGTACTGCATGTGTACTCATTCTTGATGAATCTTGTTAAATGCTTATGGCTGTCGTACAAGGAACCTACGGCATGCGTAAGAGATTCGTAGGACAGTTTCAAAGAGGCCCTCTACAGCCGAATTGACATGAATCGACAAGATTAAAATATTCGTGATCATTTGCCGGCATTCTCCTCCCAATTCTTGGCAGTGTGACTGGGGCTTAATGTCAGGTGCCGAGGGTTGCTTTTTAGTCGCCTGACGTCGCCAATTGTCCACACATCTTGCATATCTCGGCATTCAAGGAAAGTGAATTAAAAACAAAGACTACGGCACATTGCGTTACCCTTTCCTCAGAACTGTAGGGACACATGAGAATACCGACTCTACTGCTAACTAACATGCACGAATCGAAATCAGCCCTTTACTAGAGAGATGTTAAAAGGCCGTTATTTGAAATTTGGAAAGCTGTCCACTTCAGTTCAGTTTCTATGAAAGTAAACAGAATACAGAACAGCCAGTAACATCAGTTGACTAAATGTAGTATGGCAATGAAACGGTGTGATTGTGTATGATACCTGGAAGTTCTCTGGTGATATAATATTGCGTATACTCCCAACCTTTTTAATTTGTTACCGAACGTGTTCAAAGGAACTGGCGAAGTGCTGCTATAGCTTCAATGTCCATTTATATCTGCAGTTCTCTGTCGTCAAATTTCATCTTTCATTTAGGCTACCTCCGTATGGACGAAATTTAGAAAAATGTCAGCTCTGTGATTATCGATAAAAAAAGCTATATTGTATATAGCCATAAAACGATGGACAATCGGTAACCAATGTATGTATGAGATCTGAAAGCAAGTAGAGCTCAAACACAAACAAGCAAACATCCGAGCTAAATAGAAAGGATATCTTAAAACGAAACAAAACTTCCAGTTGACCCTATCTGCCCTGGGCGATTTGCGACCTGTCCAGGCCAGGATGGGGGGGGGGGGGCGAAATGTTCTCTTGCCCCTAAATAATTATTTTCCTATCTCTTGAGATAGGGAGCTGAAACTTACCACCCCATACCCTTAGGTCAAGCCCTACCAGAAATATTCCAACATCGCTGCTTTGATGATGTTACAGTGACGTCATTTTCAAAAAAGGGGGTAGCTTTGGAACAGGTCGACTCTATCTAATATTTTTGGACGACGTCATCCTTAACTGACGAGGTATCATGGGGTCGGATACGAAAATTGATAGCAGTAGGTCAAATTTCAACGTCACTGCGGCTTAATAATCACGAAATCGTCAAAATTCATTTTTTTGTTTTTGTTTCAGTGGATACATCAGTTAGAGGCGATAGGCTAGGTACTGAAATGCCCAAATGTATTACAGATCAAAGGTCATTATCACGGTGGCACCCCCAAAAGGGTATTATTAAGAAACATTGCACATTGTATTATTAAGAAATATATTTATCTTGTTCAAGGATGTAGATTGTGATAAAACTTCAGGAATATCTCACTGTGATGGAGAACAAGAAACCGATTGTGGTGAAAAGGTCAAAGGTCATGGTCGCTGAAAATTCAAATAATCAGAAAACCGCCTGAAATCAAATTTTGTGCGTATGCATTAGAGAGAAACGCTGTGTCGGGTACAAAAATTGAGGTCAAAAGGTCAATGGTCAAGGTCATTGACCACCAGCAACCCATTGTAAAACGTAAAATGGAGCGATATGCAAGAGGTGGGAAAGAGAGACGACGTATGTGATGAATACGCCGCTATTTTCACATCAACATCACTAAAGCCACTCATTTAGCACATCGTTTGGCAAATTTGGTATATCACTCACTACTTTCTGGGTCGGAGAATACAATAAGAATGTTTTCAAGATTGTCAGATGGATATTTATACCATTGTCAATATCGTTTATAACATTTCTCCACAGGATGGCTAACATTTTCGCGACAAAATCACTAAATCCATTGATGTAGTATGTAGTTAGACAAATTTGGTTTCTAACCCGCCATTTTATATGTGTCAAGGAATACGATGAAAATACGTTAAAAATAAAAATGATTGCAAGACTGTCAGATGGACATTGATACGTGTGTCAATATCAGATTCACTGTCGAACTCGCATACAGCGCAGGGTATGTCAGAGGATTTCCACACTCAGGAGATTCATATGATGCATCCACTGGGCACACTGCTTAACAGTTGCACGCTACTGTGCAAGGTTGGTCATAATCGAAACAAGTGCAATCCGAACCACAGTAGTTTGGCCGGCAATTTGACAGAAGGGCATTCAACAGCTCCGGGGCATCAGGCTGGTTCCTCAACAACGTTGAAATAGATGCCCCATACGGAGTCTTCTCACACTCAACGTCGGCAGGGTTTAAGAACACTTGCATGTCACTGGTTCATATTCTGAGCTAGTAGGCACACCGTTGATGATGTCGCGACTATTTACACCAGCCTACATGAATCCCAGTCCCAGTCTAACACAAAAATGGATCAGAAAATCGAAGCAACCCAGAAGAGGAAATCCGCTCAACTGCAGTACCTGCTGCACCAGCAAAAAGGCATTCCTCCGCGCAAACTTGGTCCCCAATCTAACTGAGAAGCACACACAAAGAAGAGCATCGTCTACCTGAGCTTGAAAGATCTATATGATACCCATGTCTCCCTCTTCTCCTAGGGTCTGAACCTTGTGCAAAACACAGACACGAAAGACCCATGATGACTGCCTCGATAAAGGTCTCTAGCAATTGACACTGTGTGAAACGTAGATTATCTACGCCACAGGATCATTTTTCTGCAAGTTTCAACTACGCATCCTAATGAAATCCAAACCTCAGATTTCAAATCTCACAAAGCTATAAAGGGAGCTTAAAGCTGACGACACCATCGCTATTGTACCAGCAGACAAGAGGTAAAGCCACAGTTATCCTTGACAGTTTCGACACACTGGTCACTGACATCCTGAACGACAAACCACAGACCCTACCGGAAAAAATGACAGTCAGCTCCGAGTCACGTTGAAACAACTAGAACCCACCAAAGGAATAGATCACAACCTCTACAACCGACTCACAACCTCCCATCCCAGACCACTTCATACCAGAACTACCATCAAGGTCCACAAAGACCCAGTTAAGGTCGGATTCCTTATATGTTCTAGAGAGATAGTACAGTTTTGCATATCACCACTGCAGAATACTCGCCCCTGGGAAAGGCAGTCAAATATTGCATCAAAGACTCCAGTTAATTTTCAACCAGATTAGCGTATCAACCAGATTAGCGACCAGCGCCAGCTTGTCAGTTGGACTTAGTACGATCCAACACCCCTTCTCCGCCATCTTAAGAGCCAGCCCCCACGCATGGAGAAAACCAACATATCTCATTCCTAGACGTCCTCATCAAGAACATAGACCAGAAACTCGACACCAGTGTGTGCAGAAAGTCTATCCACTCTGATCAATATATCCACTACAAATCCAATCGTAACAACCGAGAGAAAATCAAAATCATCTCCACCCTTTCCCGATGAGCCATCCGCGTGTCATCTTCCAACCCTGAACATGTACTCAACCACCTCAGACGAGTATTCCCCAATCTCACAGACGACCCCTGCATCCTCCCCCAGACCCCACAACAGCATTATAACCCTCCTATCTTCATAAATTTGCCATACATCGGCAAAACCAGTCACAAGATCGACAGACTCTTAGAAGCCAAGACTCGCTCTTTGAAGAAAGAAGCGATCAGCAATTTCGAGTGACGACTTGTAGTAGACAAGATTGACCGTCGCCAATTCCCAACTATTATTTTTTATAACGACCTTTTGTCTCGTTATAGTGCCCTTTTCGATAGAATACGAGATCATTTTCTAGGAGAACAAACGTAGTAACTAGGGAGTCATTTGAATGACGCCAAATAACATAACCTCATCTGGCATAGGCGAATTTTTTTTCGCAAAAATTACATAAAGATTAGTAAATGATTGTTTGAAGGGAATTAAAATATTTTGCGGTTATTTTATTATGATTATGGAGGCAAATATTTCGAAGAAAATCGCTGACCCGGTACCCTATTAAAGATGGTCGCTATTTTGAATTTACCCATGATTGAAGAGTTATGGAAATTCATTCGAATAAAGGATAATTGTCAGTAATTAATGGATTAATGAGTGAAATAATGGCCAGTGATTAATAATGGTCAGTGATTAAGAACATCATCATGTGTTGCTGACATCATTAGAACTGTTGACCGCTTCTCCCTTGTAGAAAACCATATTGTTTTGTTCTTTTATTTTTTTTTTATTCCATGCACATTTGGACTTAATGCTGTCATACGAAATGTCTTTCGTTTATTGACGCGGAAATTCTATAATGGACGACGGCTGAATATTGAATGTCGGTTTTGACGCTTACAATGACATAGGCTGCAAATGACCGTAATATTATAGGCTATACAGTCTCAGGGTATCTGCTTTAAATGTTTTGTTCTGTTTTGGAGCACGAGAGAGAAGTTTATCAGAGGGAGAGGCACCCCCTTCCATTTCAAATAGGGTTAATATATAAAACAAATAAATACTTGTCTACAGCTTCGCTCGATGCATTGTAGCAGCTACTAATGACACAATGCAAAAATTGTGTCATGAGCAGTTATCAGGTAGCCAGGTAATGTCACAATTGTGTAATTTGCAGTCGACTCTGCATGCAGCGTCAACCGCTATCGTCACAAATGCGACATTAGCTGGCGACTCTGCTTGCAGAGTAGACCACTAATGAAACAATTACGACGACTGTATCATTGCTAGTTGCTATTGCAACTGTTCTCATTATCGTGCTTGTGACATTAACGGTTAACAGTGTACATCTCAACCGCTAATGTCACAACCTAGTCAGGAGACCAGTAATTATTTCATGTAAACACTTGTACATATGATATCTTCGTTTCCATACAAACTGTGAAATTCATCACTTGTACATGAACCAATTTGAAAAAAGGCGAAGTGATTAGTCATAATTGCTGACGCCAGAGACGCTGTACTTAAACACGAATTAATAAAATAATCTCTATGTTAGAGACGATCATTCGAAATCCTATTATCGACACCTCTGAACTGATCAACCCTGTTGTCTTGAAGTCGTTTTTTCTTGCCATGGAATTTCACATCTGACAGAGCGATCAGCTATTTCACGGGAATATAGACGTTTATGTCATGTACAATTTATGACAGCACCACGTACAATGTTCTGCCTGAATTAGCCATCTTGGATTTACCCCCACGCGCTGGCGAAAATGGCTATATGTACATGTATTTTGTGGGAAATTGCATTGCCGAATATGGTGGTTCACGAGTGTCCAGTAGAAGGATTATCAAGCGTCCAGTTTTTTCCGTTGTGGTTATATCTTTGAAACGCTTATCTGCAAATGGATGGAATAGTTTTGTTATATGATCTTATGGTGGGTTGCTATGAAATGGCCAGTTTTCGTTACTTTGGCTATATTTCTGGAACATGTATAGGTAAATTTATAATTGTACTTGTACTGTTACTACAAAATCTTGTTGTGGTGAATTATTACGGAGGGTCCAGTGTCATTTCGGCTATATCTCAACAACGACTGAAGAAACAGGCATGAAGCTTGCACCAAATCTCTCCTACAGATATGATCATTCTAGCGATGACAGGCTATTTTTAACGGTCCGGTGCTGAGGGTATAAGGAGAGGCTGTTATTCCTGTCCGCCGGTCACCCATTCCTAGGGACGGATCATCATTCATATTTATTATACCGCTTGAATATTCATGAGGGTTTTCTGGTATTTCATTGGTCAAACTTTACCCAGCCACGAGTCAATATTTTTCAATCACTGACCCAGTTGTTTATGTGTCAGGAGGAGCGCGTGAGGTCCGGAGTCAATATTGTGATCACGTGATCACTGTTTACAAGTACCGTCTGCCCGCAACATGGCTGACGGTGATCGCTTCGTAGATTTGTCCGACGAAAATCTACAAGAACTGTTACAAAATAGGGACATTAAGAACGCAAGAAAATGTTATACAGGCGTCTGTATCAATATTACGGGTCTACTGTCAAGCAAAAGATATTGATTTCGATAGTCATTCGTCAATAAAAAAAAAGAAAAACTTGGCGAATTCTTCTTCAAATTCTTTGCTGAGTTGAAAAAGAAGGATGGAGATAAATACTCCCATTCGTCGTTGGTAAGCATACCTTTTGGTCTCCTGAGTATTCAAGAGGTATAATAATGTGTTATATGTAATTTCTATGTGCACTGCCCGAGTAATCCATTTCATTCTAATCTCAAAACTGGAGTAACTTTTCGCCGTCGATGTCACCCAATCAAATGAGTTCACCATGACCCAAATAGGATTTATGAATGAAGTGTGTAAATCCAGTGGCTACATTTTATCAAAACACCCAGGGTTTGTGACGAAGAGCTCACCTCGGAAAACGCGTCTGAAAGTTTAAATTCTCAATATTATTCTAGTCAGATTGGAAGCAGCTTTGTAGATTTATCCATGAACTATTCAAAAAACTGTATCTGTGTGTCTCGTTTCCGATACCACACAGTTGTAGGACAGAAAGTATTCGCCAAACGGCGTTTTTGGAAAGGAGTAGTAGTACCATGCGCTACTCTGGCGTCATACCGATAATTCACTGCATTTAATCAATTCGGTATAATAAAACACTTATAAACTTGTGACGAGTCAATATC
>JAVTVY010004058.1:0-40189 GCA_036873755.1 Hanleya hanleyi | reverse complement strand
TCGCCCCCGTTTTCGTCCGGATGTGTATCACCCACGCATACTTCGACAGGATATCGATGCACGTCAAGATATACCGATTCCCATCGCTGTGTTTGGCAAAGGCGCTCATATCGACCAAATCTGCTTGCCACTGGGCATCTAGTCCACCCACGATGACCCGGTTCCGTAGAAAATGGCGACGGACAGATCGATGTAAGGTATAGGTATCTTGTTTTCTTAACCAATCTCGGACTTGGGCACGTTGTATCCCCTGGGGTTTGGCCGCTTGATAGAGAGCCGACAATGCACTATAGGCCGCCGGACTGTCGGGACTGTAGTATAAGTTATCCAACACCTTCTCCCAGCGCTTCATGGTGACACAATGATGATGGACCCTGGCTCTACCGTTTATTTATAACGGGTATATCTTGGGCCGGAGTTTCTTTCTGATTTTCTTCGTGGGCTTCCACAGTGGCCATGGTCAATGACCAGTCCAACTCGTCTGATGACCGCTTGATAAGCACTTCATCCACATCTACCACGGCATCGTCCAATGCAGACCATAGATCAGGGTGAAGGGTAAAATGCTCTGTGCCCCCATCTAGCCGAGCCAATTGAGCAAAGAAAGGGCCGCGTCGGATGTACAAATCGTGACACAAGTGGATGAGATCGCCGTCCAGTTCACCAGACAACACCCGTTTGAATTTGGTCCAGCCCTCCCGGGACAGACGAATGTGAGCCGGGCGCGGTTGTGTAGGGTCCGCATCACAGATGTCTCCCACCTCCTCCATGATATCGACCTTATCCGCATACACGTGCAGGAAAACCTCGGGGGTCAAGCTGAAATACGCCAGTACTATATGCTCCGTCATGGTCAGTACGTGAATGGTACCAGATTTCACTGTCTCTCGTATTTATAGGGAGAACCCCGTGAGATCAAAGGATCAGGTGGTCATGTCACTGGGCTGACTGAGTCTAGCCGGGTAATCAATGGCATCGTCGTCGTCGTCGGGTTCATGTAGTTGTTCATGGGGTTCAGCCAGCGCGTCCTCAATAGCACGAGCCCACCCCAACTGGTGTGATGATCGCTCGTCCGGTGTAAACAGCTGGTCCACAATAGGCACCACTTTCTCCAAGGCTGACCACAGATCGGGGTCTAGGGTGAAGCCTCGCGTAGGGTCTTGGTAGCGGCCCAGGCGTAGGAAGAAGGTTGCACGGTATACGTAGATGGCATTGTCTATGTGGATGAGGTTTCCGTCGAGCTCGCCGCTCAACACCCGTTTAAATTTGGTCCCGCCGTCACGAGGTAGCGTCACCGTATTCGATAAGGTCTCAGCGGGCGCCCAGCAAATATCTCCACGGTCTTCCACCAGGGTGGCTTTATCTTCATAGACGTGTAACCCCACCAGGGGTGTAAGGGGCAGAATGGCTCGTAGGTCGGATGACATGCTTGCTCTAAATGTCGAACGGTGAATGACACACACTCTGTCTGTCTCTCGTATTTATGGGTAGGTGTCTCGGTGACACGGTTGACCCAATGACTAAGGGTAAATGACACACACTCTGTCTGACCCTGGTATTTATAGTGTCAATACCACAGCGCCAGGGTAAATAGGGCACAGACTAGTATGAGGCCAACCAGCCGGCGCTGGTTCCGGCGTGAGCGCTCGTGGTCCATAGCCCGAGCATCAAGGATGGCTGTCATAGTCCAGTAGTGGTGAGTGATGGCACGCCTCTCCATCGAGTGCACTCTGTGGAGGACCGCTTCTGTGAACTCGTTCAGGATCTGGCGTCGTCCCTCGTTGTCGTCGCCATCTGCAAACATGGACCGGACCACTGCTCGGTAACCCGTGAATGAATTCACCACGGTGGCATACTGTAAAATGCGAGTCGCATGGGGCTGGATCTCCGCCATGGCTCTGCAACCGTAGAAATGAAGGTGTAGGATCCAGAGGGACGTGTTTTATAGACCAGATGTAGCTCTACGGGTGTAGTCCGTGATACGTACTATTCTGATGGGTTAGTCCAAAAAAGGGAGCAACAACAACAACACAGATTACATTTTTATTATGCGTGAACATCATAGGAATGCATGTACTGACCTGTCTGTGGGGGTTTTCCACAATGGCATATGCATCCGCGCGCTGCCGGTGATGCCGCGCACTGCCGGAGAACCCGCGTTCGCGCGCGCGCGCGCTGCGTGCTGGGGCGGGCCAGGCCGGTGGAAAACACCCCGGAGGTTGAACATTGGAACTCTTCTGGGTTTGGAGGATGAACATACGGACGTCTAAGGGAAAAAATTGGAACTCTTCTATGTTTGGAGGTAGTTTTTAGTGAAAACCCGGAAGTGACGTCACAACCCACGTGACCTGCGTATATACTCCTGTAAAATAGAGCCGATTTTATTTCTTTGGAGGGGCAAGGTCAATAGGACTTGCGCTTTTTATACTACTAAAATGTGAAGTAGATTACATCTTACATAGGCCTTAAGGCCGTGATATGCATATGAAGTATTCTGGGGCATGGTCAGTACTTCCCAATTTTCCCTTTGTCCACTACTCGCCGATTTTCCCTTTTCGCTGCGATGGTTTACACGAAAAACCGGCTCAGTTATAAAAATCCAACATTACCTATCAAAACAGCCCACCCCTCATTTTGCTGACTCCCTCCCCATACCCGAGATACATACCACTAAACAATATATCATGTAATATACAAGTACCATGGTTTATATTTTGTTTTGCTTACTGCTGGTGTCACTTGGGAAGATAGACACTTTATGTAGGAACTCAGCTACAGCTAAACAAATCAGTGGACTCTCATTGCTAAGTATCCAGGTAAATTGAGTCGAGCAATAAAAAGAATTGAATTGACTTGTTTGTATTATTGAAATTACCTTGTATACGTAATATATAGTAATTGTTCACCTGAATAAAACATTGTTTCACGTTCTATCAGAATTCACGCATTATTTATTTGTAGCCGAAAAATAATGTTTTCATCAAACTGAAAAATCTTTCAGACTTTCAAGGCGGGCCCCTTGAAGACTGTCGAATTACCCACACCGCCCCAAATTTATAAACCGATATTCTATTCTGTGAAAGCTGGATGTGATGAAAACGCACTGAGTCACCCGTGCACTCGCAACAATTCGCAACAGTGTAATGAAATGTGTTCATTATTTAGGCGCTCATTTTCTACGACCTATACAGCCAACGTGGTTTATTAATATGCACACACATATCTTTTTCTTATAGTTCATTGGCTGAATGATGGTCACCTACCCCACGTGGGTGCATGGGGGGGGAGAAATTAATCTACCGTCACACCCCAGAAACAGAAAACCGCTGGGGTGTCGACACCATGACACCATGCAGGAAGAGCCAGGAAACATGTGTGTGTGTGCCGTTGGCCGAAATCATTAGCTTGATAGTTTAGTGTTTTCATTTCATTCATGTGGTAAACTGAAGACCGGATTTATACCGATGGAAATATCTGTTAACTTCGAAAAAATGCGTGACAAGCCAAGAAACAGAAAACCGCTGGGATGTCGACACCAAACCAGGGAGCATGTGTGTGCCGCTGACCAAAATCATTAGCTTCATAGTTTAGTGCGTTCATTTCATCCATGTGGTATACTGAACACCGGATTTACCGATGGAAATATGTGTGAATTTCGAAAAAATATATATGGAATGAGATTCGTGGTGATACCCATATTTTTTTAGGATACGAATGCATCGTGATGAAGGCTTCATGGTGTGTTATACCCACCTAGGAAAAAAACAGCCCCCAGATATGCATCAAACGCCCGGGAGTATGGAATATAGGTATACATCTGGACTAAACTCTTTTATCAGGTAAGCTAGACTTTAGTACTATACTTGCGTTGAAACCCATGCAGACAACCTATTCAAATTTCAATGCATTGGCAACATAGCGTCGCACGAAATATACGCGCCCCTGTTGACCAGGATTTTTTTGTACTCCCACAACAACAGACAATTTGAAGACAATTTTCTAGCGGGGGTGTTTTCTTGAACATAATTGCTGTAATACACTCTTCTTTTTGTGGACGCTAAATATAGGGGAGAAAATGGCAACATTGTGACCAAACCATAACAGTTGACAGCTGTAAAAATAGATACCGTGGCATAAAATGAGAGAGAACATTTCAATCTGCCAATTTTCGAGATGAAAATTTTTTCTTGACGAAATAGAAATGAACGCGAATCTATATTCTACAAAACATTTTTTCTTGACGAAATAGAAATGAACGCGAATCTATATTCTACAAAACACTAGAAAATATTAGCGTAGGTGAATTTTTTTAGACTCATTTTAGACTGTTTTGTGCTTTCATCGAAAGTGAAAACACATCTCGAAAAGTGTGTAGCAGTGTCGATATAAATCTTCAACCTAGATGTAAAAATAGATACCGTGGCATAAATTAGAGAGACCATTTCAGTACACCTCAAAAAAAATGAAACCTGGACAGGTATCCTTCATCTCGAGGGGTCGCAAGTTCGATTCTTGCTTTCATTATGTGAGTATGTGCTGGACATGTGATCTTTAAATTTTATTATCATCACACTAGCTTGAATGTTTTAGGCCGATATGTCAACCCCACACCCAGCCCATTAGATGCCCCTTCACATAAGCTTCACTTGGATACCTCACTCGACCCTATCGTTGTTCGCATGCGCAGAATGCCGATAGTTCAACCCCACACCCAGCCCATTAGATGCCCCTTCACGAATGCTTCACTTTGATACCTCATACGCCTCCATCGGACCATTAG
Source organism: Hanleya hanleyi (assembly GCA_036873755.1). Lineage (NCBI taxonomy): Eukaryota > Metazoa > Mollusca > Polyplacophora > Lepidopleurida > Hanleyidae > Hanleya > Hanleya hanleyi. Next base: position 35,409 of record JAVTVY010004058.1, on the reverse strand, counting down.
GGGCTCCCCTAGCTCAAAAACGTCTATTTTCATACCCTTGGGCTACCGCGCATGCGCAGAATGCCGATAGTTCAACCCCACACCCAGCCCATCAGATGTCCCTTCACGAATGCTTCACTTTGATACCTGACTCGACCCGATTGGACCATTAGGGGCTCCCCTGGCTCCAAAACGTCTATTTTCATACCCTTCGGCCACCGCGCATGCGCAGAATGCCGATAGTTCAACCCCACACCCAGCCCATTAGATGCCCCTTCACATAAGCTTCACTTTGATACCTCACTCGACCCCATCGGACCATTTTATCTAGGGACTACTTTTTCTCCGCGGAAGCTTTTTCCCGAGACCGAATCACCGCCAAAACCGCGGTCAGACCGCATCACCGCGGATGAATACATCCTGAATACATCCCCTGCAGCAATTGTAGCCGCCATCTTAAACCCACCACCCACCTCCCACCACCACAGCCGCCATCTTAAACCCACCACCCACCTCCCACCACAACAGCCGCCATCTTAAACCCACCACCCACCTCCCACCACCACACATGACCCCATGTGACACAATACTCGCTTCTGATTGGCTGTCGCGTGACGTCACAGAGGTCATATGCAAATTTCTGAGGTCAATAGGACACTATTTACCCTTTGTATACTACTATCATCATATCACTTTCCGATCCATATGTCATTTCATGACTGTGAACATTAAACTTTTGCTGAAAATATCACAATAATATTGTGTAGAATATCAAACTGTGTATCATGGACTATATCTCGTGGCCATGGTGAAATACTGACTAAAAAATGAAACTAATAGCGCTCATTAAAACGTGGCCATGGTAAAATACTGACTAGAAAAAAATTAAACTGATATATTTTCCGGAAATGAAATATCACGAATGTAGTATAGCCTTCAGCAAAGCTTATACATATACAGCTTTCAGTTTATTGCTCGTTTTTCACTTCGCCAACGGTAGACCGAGGCTGCCGATGCTTCATTATCAAATCCACACGCATCGAGCAGAAGGAAAAAAAAACCCACACGAGTTAGTGTTAATGACTAATTGAATAGTAAATTCGCCTGCTTTATCCGTCGAGGGTTCCCCTGCTGTATCCGTCGAGGGTGGAGTCTCATAAACAGAGCTACAGCTCTTTCACAATCCACTTTATGACCATAAAACGGAAAGTCGTGGTAAACCCATTGTTGAGCGAACTGACGCGTCTACTGGAACGGAGCATGCTTACGAGCCTGGAGACGGACATTTTTTTATTTCTTTCTTTTCCCTTTTGCTTTTTTTGTTTTGTTTTTGTTTTCTCTGTTTGTTTTTTGTTTTTTTCTCTTCTGTTTGTTTTTGGAGCGTCCAAGGGGGGGAGTCGTTCGCACCTGACGACCCCCCCCCCCTAACGACGTCCCTGTACTTGAACTTCAGCATTGGCAAATAAAGTCTGAATCAAAACAAAACATGCAAAACTCAAAACAAGGTTTTCGCGATCGATTTAACCAAAATCAGGTAGATATGCATCAACAAGTTAAGGGTGAGACAAGTTACCCACCGTTCGGTCAGCAGGTCTCCAAAAAATCTTCGGAAAAGAGGACTGTCAATATACACTCAAAATAAAATTCCGTTTACTCGAACGGAAAAAATCCGTCCCCAGGGAATCAAGGGAATATTCCGTTATTGTAACGGATTCCTATTTTTTAACGGATTCAACGGATTTTATTATCCGTTAAATTTAACGGAAAAGTCCGTCCCCAGGGAATCAAGGGAATATTCCGTTATTGTAACGGATTCTTATTTTTTAACGGATTCAACGTTGGGCCCTTGCTGGTAACCGGAAATTTATTAAATTTTATCCCATGCAAACTGGGTTTATATTGAGTGGACATTTACACGTAACTCTAACGTCCGAGTTAAGAGAAAAATCCTCTCAGTATATAGATCATCGGAATCGTTCGTAATATCCAATGTTTAATGATTTTAACTCAAACCGCATTGATATTGACTGCGCTGATTAACTCTCATGTGGTTTTTAATTCAGTGCTTTCTCTTTGTCGAGGAAGAAATTAAAAAAAATTAAAATTATATCGATCGGACAGAGTCGGACATGTTTGGCATATAATTCCGATATTGCTCATTAATCACAAACGTAATTATACATGCAGATAAATTTTAAAATTACAATTTCCTGCTCATAAAAGTAAAACAAATGAGTAGGTTCATTCAAGTTAGATAACTCTTGGTGCGTTGATGCCCACGACGACCCGGTGTGGTTAGGTTAATGTGGAGATGCCTTCACAGCCCAATTCAGAATGTGGGCTTCCCAGTACTTAACCCACTTGGGGCCAGTGTAGGGTTGCCCATGCCCCCACAGCCCGCGACATGCCCACGTTTGCCCAGGTGGGACCAATGATTACTTGCTGACTGGGATATTCCGTTGATGTAACGGATGAGTCCGTCAGTGCAATACAACAACGGAAGATTCCCTTACTATAACGTACTATTTCCGTTTATATAACGGATTAATCCGTGAAAACTACCTAACGGATAGTAATACGTTAAATTTTAACGGATTATTATTTTGAGTGTATAGGGTATGCCATCAATTGCCTTCAATCAAGTTTCTCAAATGGCGTGACTATACTCTGACATGACTGTAGCACAGTACGCTCGTATACCGTGTACATGATCTCTGTTGTTACGCTTCGTATTATTACTGCCTGGAGATTAGATCCTCTGGAGTCTAGTTCCTCTGGAGCCAAGTCTAGTAGTCTATTTCCTCTGGAGTCTAGTTCCCCTGGAGTCTGGTTCCTTTGGAGTCTAGTTCCTCTGGAGTCTAGTTCCTCTGGAGTCTAGTTCTTTTGGAGTCTAGTTCCTCTGGAGTCTAGTTCCTCTGGAGTCTAGTTCCTCTGGAGTCTAGTTCCTTTGGAGTCTAGTTCCCCTGGAGTCTAGTTCCTTTGGAGTCTAGTTCCTCTGGAGTCTAGTTTCTCTGGAGTATAATTCCCCTCTGGAGTCTAGTTCCTCTGGAGTCTAGTTCATTTGTAGTCTGATTCCCCTGGAGTCTAGTTCCTCTGAAGTCTGGTTCCTCTGGAGTCTGGTTCCTCTGGAGTCTAGTTCCTCTGGAGTCTAGTTCCTTTGCAGTCTGGTTCCTCTGGAGTCTGGTTCCTCTGGAGTCTAGTTCCTTTGGAGTCTAGTTCCTCTGGAGTCTAGTTCCTTTGGAGTCTAGTTCCTCTGGAGTCTAGTTCCTCTGGAGTCTAGTTCCACTCTGGAGTCTAGTTCCCCTGGAGTCTAGTTCCTTTGTAGTCTGGTTCCTTTAGAATCTGGTTCCTGTGAAGTCTAGTTCGTGTTAACCCGGGGCCTGGAAATATATGAATATGAGAAAAATATACACGGTTTCCATGGTGACGTGATACTCAAAAACTTTGAAATCGATTAGGGAAAAAGGACGCAGATGAGTGGTATGGATTTGATGATAGAGAACCATGATGTCTTATCGGCATTAAAAACTATTGGCCGATTCTCTCTTCCCAGCTTCATACACAAGACGACTTCTCCGTTCCCAGTCCGAATTAGATGTCGACTTGTGTAACACGATGCTATCTTGTAAGAAATTATTATGTGTTTACACATATTTGTATTCTATGCTTGCTTGGAGATTGGGACTAATAATGGACATTTAATGTGGCCAAACATAACAGAAACTTTGGCGTCAAAATTAGCAAGCCAAGCACCTTCACTAAGTGTATTTTATTTGGCGATAAATATATCAAACACTGAGAGTAAAATGTTTTAAAATAGATTCCAAAAACGTCAAATCATACAAGTATTCATTAAATTGCATCAATTTTAAGGTATTGCAAATTATATATTATGATTTCTACTAGCTTATTCAGTGTGCAAAAAGTTTTGCAGCTGGGAGATGACACTCAAACCTGTATATGTATAGATTCGTGTCAAACTCGTTCATTCGTACTTTTAGTATCTTGCCTTGTGTTAATTAATATAATTAATGTCAAGTATGTTCAGGTCAATTCAATTTATCACCTTTTTACTATTACTATTGCCTACTTTTTCAATTCATTTTACATGTTAATGTTATCACATTTTTTCATTATTTAGTATTCATCATTATGTTATTGTTATGTTGTTCACAGACTTTCCCGTACAGTATTGCTGTTCACAGACTTTCCCGTACAGTATTGCTGTTCACAGACTTTCCCGTACAGTATTGCTGTTCACAGACTTTCCCGTACAGTATTGCACCAATTTCTTGCTGATTAAAAACCATACGTGCGAAAGACTGGATCCGAAGAAAGAAATCATGAAATTACTCCGTCCTGGAGTATTATCTAAATAATCTTTGTATTGCCAGTCAGATCAGGAAGAATAGGTCTCAGCTCCTTAGAGAGCTTGTCGCAAGAGGCGATTAACTGCGGCACCCTTGGTGTGAATAGAAATATGACCCACGTCGTGATATGACTGAAATAGTGTTGAAACTGATGTTAAATCATATCCACTCACTAACCATATTTGTTTGTGAATGCAACATATCAATAACAAAGAATGCCAGAGACTGGGCCTTCGACACAATACTTCATATGAAGGCCTCTAGTTCAAGTTCATTTCGGACTGACCTTGACTTATTTCAAATCTCGAAAAGGTCAAGGTGTAAACAGCGATCACATTTGCTTGTGAATGCAATATACAGAAAAAACTGACAAAAGTTCTCCATATTCGTCACAATTCTGCCTTGAAAGAACACCCAACTGATTTTGAGAGAAGAGGTCAGATTTTGAACAAGAGGCATATTTGCCTGTGAATACAATATCTCGGGAGTAGAATGTTGTAGAATTGCGATATTGACACAAATCTGCCTTGTATCTAGATCAAAATCACTGTGAAGTGACCTTAACCTTTTATCAAAGGTCATAAATACATATTCCCAAACACATAAATACAACAATTGCAGCTGTACTCCTCATATGGACCTTTATACCAAGATTACTAGAAAGCCCTGCTAAGATTATTTATGTAGTGAAAGCTAGGTGTACTTTCAGACTCAAATGCACATTCTGCTTTAAATATCAATCTCTGTTGCCTACATCTGGGATATCACTTCTACTGCTATGGATTTGAGATAACTGACATTCACATGTTTAAGTGTAATGACATAATTGCATAATTATTTCTTTGGATGGGGTATCTTTGCTGATCCCCCACCTAAAAGAGTCGAAGCAGATAATGCTGTAAATTAATGTGGAACCTTCCAATTCCAAAATTCCTTGATCAGTTTAGCATGATTTAACTAATAACTGATAAATAATCATCAGTATCGTTTTAATATCATGGTCGCTTTATAGCTGAAATATTGCTGAACGCGACTTTCAACTTTATTTCTCTCTCTCTCTCTCTCCTTGAATATCATGTATTTTACCTCTCCATGGTACCAAATGAGCACTCACAATGAGAGCATGACTGATACATACTCTGGAAAGGCCTTGAAAACTCATTTTGATAAAGAATAATCGTCACTGAGGACGAATGTCGAATGATGAATATTGAATGTCGGATTTAACGTTTGCTGTAACTTCATGTATCAGGTTTGCTGTCCAAACTGACTGGTGGCTGCTCCCATTATCAGCTTTGCTGTCCAAACTGACTGGTGGCTGCTCCCATTATCAGGTTTGCTGTCCAAACTGACTGGTGGCTGCTCCCATTATCAGGTTTGCTGTTCAAACTGACTGGTGGCTGCTCCCATTATCAGGTTTGCTCTCCAAACTGACTGGTGGCTGCTCCCATTATCAGGTTTGCTGTCCAAACTGACTGGTACCTGCTCCCATTATCAGGTTTGCTGTCCAAACTGACTGGTGTCTGCTCCCATTATCAGGTTTGCTGTCCAAACTGACTGGTGGTTGCTCCCATTATGAGGTTTGCTGTTCAAACTGATTGGTGGCTGCTCCCATTATCAGGTTTGCTGTCCAAACTGACTGCTGCCTGCTCCCATTATCAGGTTTGCTGTCCAAACTGACTGGTGGCTGCTCCCATGTATCAGGTTTGTTGTCCAAACTGACTGGTGGCTGCTCCCATTATCAGGTTTGCCGTCCAAACTGACTCATGACTGCTCCCATTATCAGGTTTGCTGTCCAAACTGACTGGTGGCTGCTCCCATTATCAGGTTTGCTGTTCAAACTGACTGGTGGCTGCTCCCATTATCAGGTTTGCTGTTCAAACTGACTGGTGGCTGCTCCCATTATCAGGTTTGCAGTCCAGACTGACTGGTGGCTGCTTCCATTATCAGGTATCAGGTTTGCTGTCCAAACTGACTGGTGGCTGCTCCCATTATCAGGTTTGCTGTTCAAACTGACTGGTGGCTGCTCCCATTATCAGATTTGCTGTCCAAACTGACTGGTGGCTGCTCCCATTATCAGGTTTGCTGTTCAAACTGACTGGTGGCTGCTCCCATTATCAGCTTTGCTGTTCAAACTGACTGGTGGCTGCTCCCATTATCAGGTTTGCTGTCCAAACTGACTGGTGGCTGCTCCCATTATCAGGTTTGCTGTCCAAACTGACTGGTGGCTGCTCCCATTATCAGGTTTGCTGTCCAAACTGACTGGTGGCTGCTCCCATTATCAGGCTTGCTGTCTAAACTGACTGGTGGCTGCTCCCATTATCAGGTTTGCTGTCCAAACTGACTGGTGGCTGCTCCCATAATCACGTTTGCTGTCCAAACTGACTGGTGGCTGCTCCCATTATAAGTTTTGCTGTTCAAACTGACTGGTGGCTGCTCCAATTATCAGGTTTGCTGTCCAAACTGACTGGCGGCTGCTCCCATTATCAGGTTTGCTGTCCAAACTGACTGGTGGCTGCTCCCATTATCAGGTTTGCTCTTCAAACTGACTGGCGGCTTCTCCCATTATCAGGTTTGCTGTCCAAACTGACTGGTGGCTGCTCCCATTATCAGGTTTGCTGTTCAAACTGACTGGTGGCTGCTCCCATTATCAGGTTTGCTGTCCAAACTGAAAGCTGCCTGCTCCCATTGTCAGGTTTGCTGTCTAAACTGACTGCTGGCTGCTCCCATTATCAGGTTTGCTGTTCAAACTGCCTGCTGCCTGCTCCCATTATCAGGTTTGCTGTCCAAACTGACTGGTGGCTGCTCCTATTATCAGGTTTGCTGTTCAAACTGACTGGTGGCTGCTCCCATTATCAGGTTTGCTGTTCAAACTGACTGGTGGCTGCTCCCATTATCAGGTTTGCTGTCCAAACTGACTGGTGGCTGCTCCCATTATCAGGTTTGCTGTTCAAATTGACTGGTGGCTGCTCCCATTATCAGGTTTGTTGTTCAAACTGACTGGTGGCTGCTCCCATTATCAGGTTTGCTGTTCAAACTGACTGGTGGCTGCTCCCATTATCAGGTTTGCTGTCCAAACTGACTGCTGGCTGCTCCCATTATCAGGTATGCTGTTCAAACTGACTGGTGGCTGCTCCCATTATCAGGTTTGCTGTTCAAACTGACTGGTGGCTGCTCCCATTATCAGGTTTGCTGTCCAAACTGACTGGTGGCTGCTCCCATTATCAGGTTTGCTGTCCAAACTGACTGGTGGCTGCTCCCATTATCAGGTTTGCTGTCTAAACTGACTGGTGGCTGCTCCCATTATCAGGTTTGCTGTCCAAACTGACTGGTGGCTGCTCCCATAATCAGGTTTGCTGTTCAAACTGACTGGTGGCTGCTCCCATTATAAGTTTTGCTGTTCAAACTGACTGGTGGCTGCTCCAATTATCAGGTTTGCTGTCCAAACTGACTGGCGGCTGCTCCCATTATCAGGTTTGCTGTCCAAACTGACTGGTGGCTGCTCCCATTATCAGGTTTGCTCTTCAAACTGACTGGCGGCTTCTCCCATTATCAGGTTTGCTGTCCAAACTGACTGGTGGCTGCTCCCATTATCAGGTTTGCTGTTCAAACTGACTGGTGGCTGCTCCCATTATCAGGTTTGCTGTCCAAACTGAAAGCTGCCTGCTCCCATTATCAGGTTTGCTGTCTAAACTGACTGCTGGCTGCTCCCATTATCAGGTTTGCTGTTCAAACTGCCTGCTGCCTGCTCCCATTATCAGGTTTGCTGTCCAAACTGACTGGTGGCTGCTCCTATTATCAGGTTTGCTGTTCAAACTGACTGGTGGCTGCTCCCATTATCAGGTTTGCTGTTCAAACTCACTGCTGCCTGCTCCCATTATCAGGTTTGCTGTTCAAACTGACTGGTGGCTGCTCCCATTATCAGGTTTGCTGTTCATATTGACTGGTGGCTGCTCCCATTATCAGGTTTGCTGTTCAAACTGACTGGTGGCTGCTCCCATTATCAGGTTTGCTGTTCAAACTGACTGGTGGCTGCTCCCATTATCAGGTTTGCTGTCCAAACTGACTGCTGGCTGCTCCCATTATCAGGTATGCTGTTCAAACTGACTGGTGGCTGCTCCCATTATCAGGTTTGCTGTTCAAACTGACTGGTGGCTGCTCCCATTATCAGGTTTGCTGTCCAAACTGACTGGAGGCTGCTCCCATTATCAGGTTTGCTGTCCAAACTGACTGGTGGCTGCTCCCATTATCAGCTTTGCTGTTCAAACTGACTGGTGGCTGCTCCCATTATCAGCTTTGTGGCTGCTCCCATTATCAGGTTTGCTGTTCAAACTGACTGGTGTCTGCTCCCATTATCAGGTTTGCTGTCCAAACTGACTGGTGGCTGCTCCCATTATCAGGTTTGCTGTCCAAACTGACTGGTGGCTGCTCCCATTCTCAGGATTGCTGTCCAAACTGATTGGTGGCTGCTTCCATTATCAGGTTTGCTGTCCAAACTGACTGGTGGCTGATCCCATTATCAGGTTTGCTGTTCAAACTGACTGGTGGCTCCTCCCATTATCAGGTTTGCTGTCCAAACTGACTGGTGGCTGCTCCCATTATCAGGTTTGCTGTTCAAACTGACTGGTGGCTGCTCCCATTATCCGGTTTGCTGTTCAAACTGACTGGTGGCTGCTCCCATTATCAGGTTTGCTGTCCAAACTGACTGGCGGCTGCTCCCATTATCAGGTTTGCTGTCCAAACTGACTGGCGGCTGCTCCCATTATCAGGTTTGCTGGCCAAACTGACTGGTGGCTGCTCCCATTATCAGGTTTGCTGTTCAAACTGACTGGTGGCTGCTCCCGTTATCAGGTTTGCTGTCCAAACCGACTGGTGGCTGCTCCCATTATCAGGTTTGCTGTCCAAACTGATTGGTGGCTGCCCCCATTATCAGGTTTGCTGTCCAAACTGACTGGTGGCTGCTCCCATTATCAGGTTTGCTGTCCAAACTGACTGGTGGCTGCTCCCATTATCAGGTTTGCTGTCCAAACTGACTGGTGGCTGCTCCCATTATCAGGTTTGCTGTCCAAACTGACTGGTGGCTGCTCCCATTATCAGGTTTGCTGTTCAAACTGACTGTTGGCCGCTCCCATTATCAGGTATGTGGCTGCTCCCATTATCAGGTTTGCTGTTCAAACTGACTGGTGGCTGCTCCCATTATCAGGTTTGCTGTCCAAAATGACTGGTGGCTGCTCTCATTATCATGTTTGCTGTTCAAACTGACTGGTGGCTGCTCCCATGATCAGGTTTGCTGTCGAAACTGACTGGTGGCTGCTCCCATTATCAGGTTTGCTGTCCAAACTGACTGCTGCCTGCTCCCATTATCAGGTTTGCTGTTCAAACTGACTGCTGCCTGCTCCCATTATAAGGCTTGCTGTCCAAACTGACTGGTGGCTGCTCCCATTATCAGGGTTGCTGTCCAAACTGACTGGTGGCTGCTCCCATTATCAGGTTTGCTGTCCAAACTGACTGGTGGCTGCTCCCATTATCAGGTTTGCTGTCCAAACTGACTGGTGGCTGCTCCCATTATAAGTTTTGCTGCTCAAACATCATAGAGACTCGTAAATAGGAGTACCATAAACCACATCTCATCTCTAACTAACATCATAGAGACTCGTAAATAGGAGTACCATAAACCACATCTCATCTCTAACGAACATCATAGAGACTCGTAAATAGGAGTACCATAAACCACATCTCATCTCTAACTAACATCATAGAGACTCGTAAATAGGAGTACCATAAACCACATCTCATCTCTAACTAACATCATAGAGACTCGTAAATAGGAGTACCATAAACCACATCTCATCTCTAACTAACATCATAGAGACTCGTAAATAGGAGTACCATAAACCACATCTCATCTCTAACTAACATCATAGAGACTCGTAAATAGGAGTACCATAAACCACATCTCATCTCTAACTAACATCATAGAGACTCGTAAATAGGAGTACCATAAACCACATCTCATCTCTAACTAACATCATAGAGACTCGTAAGAAGAAAAAGAAAAGTACATTCGCTGCATTTATCGACTTTCATAAAGCTTATGATTCCATTAATAGGGAGTTACTATGGAAACGTCTAAACAAAGTTGGAGTTGATGGAAAGATTAGGAAAACCATTAAGTCGATATACTCAAATGTGTCGTGTTGTATTAAGTTAAATGGTTTAATGTCCGATTGGTTTGGGGTGAGTTGTGGTCTAAGGCAAGGGTGTGTATTATCCCCTCTGTTATTTAATCTATATATAGATGATCTGTCTGTGTATTTGAAAGCCAGTGGTAAAGGAATTGACATTGATGATGAGAAAATTAGTTTACTATTATATGCTGATGATATACATGTAGTAATATTGAGTGAGACCATGCAGTGAAGATCTGAAAGTCCAACTTGAACGTCTGTCAGTGTGGTATGATAGGAATACGTCTGTCAGTGTGGTATGATAGGAATACGTCTGTCAGTGTGGTATGATAGGAATACGTCTGTCAGTGTGGTATGATAGGAATACGTCTGTCAGTGTGGTATGATAGGAATACGTCTGTCAGTGTGGTATGATAGGAATACGTCTGTCAGTGTGGTATGATAGGAATACGTCTGTCAGTGTGGTATGATAGGAATACGTCTGTCAGTGTGGTATGATAGGAATACGTCTGTCAGTGTGGTATGATAGGAATACGTCTGTCAGTGTGGTATGATAGGAATACGTCTGTCAGTGTGGTATGATAGGAATACGTCTGTCAGTGTGGTATGATAGGAATACGTCTGTCAGTGTGGTATGATAGGAATACGTCTGTCAGTGTGGTATGATAGGAATACGTCTGTCAGTGTGGTATGATAGGAATACGTCTGTCAGTGTGGTGTGATAGGAATACGTCTGTCAGTGTGGTGTGATAGGAATACGTCTGTCAGTGTGGTGTGATAGGAATACGTCTGTCAGTGTGGTGTGATAGGAATACGTCTGTCAGTGTGGTGTGATAGGAATACGTCTGTCAGTGTGGTGTGATAGGAATAAGTTGTGTGTTAATCGTGATCAAAAGTCAAAAGTAGTTCATTTTCGCACTCAGTCATTCTTAAGGACAACAGATATGTTTTATTGTGGTAATGTTTCTTTAGAAGTAACCGACAAATATGTATATTTAGGTTTGCTACTGACTGAACACCTTGATTATAACGCAATGACAAAGCATGTGTCACAGTCAGCCAGTCGGGCACTTGGTTTAATGATTGCCAAAGTGAAATATTTAGGAGGCGTACCATACGATATTTTCACTATGCTATATGATTCGTCGGTTGTCCCTGTTATAATTTACGGGGCCTCGATTTGGGTACCTCAGGCGTATCGTGCATAAATTCCGTACAACATAGGGCTGAACGTTTTTTTCTGGGTGTTGGGAAGTGTGCACCAAATATTAACGGAGATACGGGTTGGATGCCACTTTCTATTAGACAGTGGAAAACCGTTATTAGTCAATGGAATAGGCTCACGTTTATAACTGAAGTCAGAATAAGTAAAAAGATTTTAGATGGGCTTATAATTCAGCAGGCAAGAGTTGTAAAAACTTGTGTTTTAGGGTCTCCAATGAACTGAATGAATTAGATTGCTCTCATATTGGGAATATCAATGTCGTTTATGGTAAAAGATTTATTACGAAACAGATTGAGGATAAGTTATATAATATATATAAAGATAAGTGGTTACGTGAAGTAAATAGAGAGCATGGCAAACTCCGACTGTATGGGAAATTTAAAACTGAATATAGTGCTGAATATTATGCTCAAAATATTTTAAAGAAGTGAGTTTTATATTTGAGAAAAATTATCAAAGAATGTCGAATTCCGAACTTCTGTGCCCAATTTCATCTTGTGGCCAAGTGATAGCGAGTAGTTCCAAAACCTGCTTGTGGCCAAGTGATAGCGAGTAGTTCCAAAACCTGCTTTTTTAATCTTAGAGCGTCGCAGAAAACTAATGTATCCTTAATATATATTGTGTTTTATTGTTAACTGTCTCTCACAAATCTATGTAGAGTGGCACTTGTATACAATTTTTTAATATGTGTTCTTCTTATGATGTATATGGATAGTGAGACATTAATACATATATATCTATCTATCCATTTATATTAGAGGCCAAACATGGGCTATCTCTCCACTATAAAAATTACATTTACATTTAATAATTAGCCTTGTTTTGACAGCAGTGTTTGCTTTCGCAGTAATCGCTAGGATTTTCTTATACAGTCAGCATGTTATTCCAGATTTGATGCATGTTATACTAGTTTTATACTCCCACCTTCCCTTGTATTCTAACATTTACAATATTAATTGCTAATTCCGGGGCATGTTTTATTCTTACATATTGTAACACATCTGTATCTGTTACCCATGCCCCAGTTATGGCAGCACACATCACGAATGGGTCATTGTATATTTTATTTCAAACGTCATTTTAATATGTGATAAAACCCAGAACATTGGGCCCTCTGTTTGTCTTTCAGTTCTTCTCTGATCTACCGTATAGATTATATGAGCGCAAATTGTGCCCAGACGCAGCAATACTGACCAAAGATCCATCTCGCAAACCCTCTATAGCGGAAGTCATTGACACTGTGTTTCACACTCAGAACTGTTGCGTTGTTCGGCAAGAAGCTAGGAATAACACTTACCTGCGATACAAAAGGATCATATCAATTTAAAGAACTATGCTGCATATCCAGGGAAACTTGTTTGGAATTTTACTAGGGAATCGGGCTATTTTTGAATGATTTTTTGTTGACTATTCAAAAATAATTTCGAAAAGAAATGAAAAAATAAAATTCCATCAAGCTCGAGATAATTCCAGGTGAACAGTGCAGACACGACCCCATGTATTTATAGGCCTGACAATCATGCATTGTTAGTCATATTTATCATTGATCTTTCACAAAATGTAGATTTTCTTGGACATGCACAGACACAAAATTGTTTCCATCTATAATTGAGGATTCAATTTGTGTCAAATGTGGAGAATTGGCGATATGTATATTCCCTGGGGATCAGGTTAGAAACATATTTCTAATAAACTATGTACAAAAACCACCATCCCTATCGGTCATTTTGCTATCAAATAATATTTGTATTAGACCTTTGACAAAGTAATTACTTTGATTTTGATAGATGTTTTAAAGAGGCCAGGTTTGAAAGAGTCAAAGATCCGCTTTGTCTGGATTTCCTTTGACGACTGAAACCTCTGTTCGATTAGCCTGAAGAGGAAATGTAATCCACTTTTATGAGGTCTTTGATCAAGAATATAGCATTAATGTCAGTAAATGATAACGACTAGTGAGAGGAAAGATCACTTGGAGATACGAAGGCAATATTGAGAAATACCCGTTTGTGTGATTTAATAAATATAAAATATAAAAAATCTTTTACATCCATACATCCTTAAATTGTTTCCGAGGTAATAAAGACCCAGCCCTTCCAATAAAAACAACGTCTGACGAATTGGGAAAGCTCCGAGTATGGTTTACTTGCAACAAATTGTCACTTAATATCCAGAAAACAAAATATATAATAATTAAACCCGCACGAAATTTTTCATCTGGTCATGAACTAGAAAAACTAAATAGTTATACATTCTTGGCAATATATTTAAATGATAGGCTCAATTGGAAAACACACATAGATACATTATTTTCAAAACTGTCGAGAAACATTGGTGTAATCAATAATATTAAGCATTGTTTAAATATACGGACGTTAATAACTTTATATTACAGCTCCTTATTCTATTCTTAAAATATCTTATTGTAATGTGGTTTGGACCAATTACACTTGCCCTTCTCACCTTCAACCACTAGCCTTACTACAAAACATACTTATTCGAATCATTAACGTGAGTGACAATTATTCTCATACTGCACCTTTCTACTAACCAGACGGATATTTTACCCGTAACAAAAATGAACGATTACCTCACCTCAATATCTGTTCATAAATTCATTCACCACAAAATGTTTCTTTCTTGCTTATATTATGATTATTATAGTATCATTGAAAACTGTTGACCACTTCTCACTTACATGAAACTAGCCTATGTTTATGTATACTACGATTGTCTTTTTGAATTTGATGCTAATGCTGTTATATGGAATAGGTCTTTGGATTATCGACGCGAAGATTCTTCAATGGAGAACGGCTGAATAATGAATGACGGACCAGAAGCTTGTAATGTACTATATGAAACAATCTGTAATTCACCATTATCCGACCAGACAATAAAATCTCAATCTATTCAGAGCCTTCTGTCCGTCATAACTAGCATTCTTCCCCGTATCTGGAAAGCGTTGTCTTCCAACCTGAAGGCTATTGCTTCAAAGTCTTTATTTAAGCGAGAAATAAAGAAACATCTTTTTAATACGAACTGATCTAGAAATTATTTCACTATTTTCATTGTTTGTGATTATTTATTTACATGCATCTATTCATCATATTTTCCATTATCCAATGTGAAAGCATTGGATCGGATTTGACCGGATCTTTGACTCTTTTAAACCTAAAAAAGGCCCTTGAACACGCAGTGACAAACATGACTTTTAATAAGTATTTCGCTGATCAGTCTGTCTTGGACGAGGAAAACATAGAAGTGCCTAATACTGAATTTAACCCTAACTCCATTGACAACATCGAACTAAGTGTTGGTGAAGTTAAGGATCTTCTGCTGTGCCTCGACGTTAATAAATCGAACGGGCCCGATGGTATTAATAATCGTATTTTAAAATCAGTTGCTGCTGAATTAGCTGTACCTCTTACGAGGCTGTTTAACATATCACTGGCCACCGGCCGCGTACCTCAAATATGGAAAATAGCTCAAGTTATCCCAATTTATAAAAAAGGGTCGATACATTGTCCATCAAACTATAGACCAATTATCATATAAAATGACGTGTATAAGTTCCAGTCAAACTCCTTGACAGCATTAGAGTAATTGAATATTTTGGTGGCTATAGATTTAGTATACTTATATGAAATGCAAGGAGGTTCTGTGAACTTAAAATAGTTTGGTACAGTGTTGCGTACCTCCGGATCATTCAGGATTCTAGGCAAATTAATAATGTCCAGTCCTTTATCTAAGTAGTTGAGTTTCAAGAAAAGCCGATCTTGGGATGTTTCGATTATGTTCACTGGACGATACAACCGAAAATACGCTATATCTTGACATACTTTAGTGATTTGGGGTGGTATTATATTTCCTGAAGACGCAGATTGTTGTATATCTCTGGCTATATGATTTAAAGCTCTCAGAGGTAACGCATACAGAACTGTACGTAATCTATGTGTACTATTGGGTGTGTTAGTTAAACCCACTAAGTAATCTAAAGTGATATGATCGTGAATCATCGCACTATTAAACTTTCTCCAAACATGGCTGCGATGTCTCCGTTGATGGGGTTTAAATAGCTGGGTAATATTGGATATATTTGAACGGCGGTTTGTAACATTGCCGAACTCACTCACATTATCATTTAAACCATACGGAAACACTGACCCAAGCTCTAGCATCCAGAATAGTTCCCGCTCTTAGATTTTTGTCTCAAATCCAAAGGAGGAATCCTTGGTAGATGGATAGACGACGTCTATGATTTGGATACTAAAGTTGTCCCAGCCATGGTCGGGTCCAGAAAAATGCTTAGCTATAAGCAATTGCTTTTTCCGAACGGATTTTCTGTGACCATTCACCCTAAGATGGAGTCTTTGGGTGGTCTTGCCAACATACTGTTGACCACACTTCTTACAGGAAACTAAATAAATACAGTTTGTAGTAGAACAACTAAGATCAACATACGAGTTTACAGAATATGAGTTACCAGTTAACGCGGAACTAAATGACGCTGAAGTATTAAAGAGTGGACATGTGAGACATCCACGGTGTCCACATATAGAAATCTTGAAATTATTACATGTATAATTCGCTGCTAAACAATCATCAAGCGCAATGTTGCAAGGTTTGATGTCGTGACCTTGCTTTGCGATCAGAAATATATCTGCCAATTGGATTGAAAAAGGTCTTAGTGCATTTCGAACTATTAGAGACTCGGCCGAGAAACCTGCACTAAGGTTCCTCGGGTCTGTCTTACTATATTTTCTTTCTGTTGTATCCATTATGAGTGTTGGGTGTGCAGGGGCCCGGCCTCGGGGACAACTTGTCCACCAGCAGAATCCAGGCATACACAGGTTAAAATTACAAGCGTCTAGTCCGTCATTCATAATTCAGCCGTCGTCCATTAGAGAATATCCGCGTCCATAATCCAAAGACCTATTCCATATTCCATATAACAGTATTAGCACCAAATTCAAAAAGACAATCATAGTATACATAAACATAGGCTTGTTTCCTGCAAGAGAGAAGCGGTCAACAGTTTTCAATGATGCCGGCCAGACATCATGACTCATGTCTAACTCTTCAAATCTATTCGTTCCATCTCAGTCTCTTCCACGAAGATGTATGAGCGACATGACCCCTGTGGATATAGCTATAACAGAGGTGTGGATGCGGTGGGATTTCCATGATTTTCAACAAATAGGAAAGGGAAGCCTAAACCCCGACGAATACGACCCCTCTCTACTGAAGAGCAATAACATGTATCTGGACGCAAATAATCTTTACTGGTAACGCGATGTTAACAGTCATTAACATAAACGGATTGTCGTTGGTTGAGTGATGACCAACTAAAAACTTTGAACATTGCCGATAACGTTGATACTGGCTGTATTCTCGAAGTCACTCTAGAATATCTTAGAACGCATATCGCTCCAATTTATTACCTGTTTTTGGTAGGATTCTGCTAGTGGACTGTCAGTGCCCGAGGCACGCCCTCTGTACATGTCTCTCGACAAATATATGTAGGTTTATTGGTTTGGTGAGAAATTTAAGCCGTACGACCTCGAGCATTACAGGTTAGTTCTCCTGGGTATTCTTGCATTTACCCGTTTTACCACATGTTGAGGCTTTTCCTCCATCAGACGTCCACGATGCTCATACATTAACATCAGATGAGTTGTTTGAGCTGATCTATCACCACCGCTCCCGAGCTAGTCTATCTAATTCCGCTTAAGTCGGTGCTAGGGGCCGTGTGGTTACTTCATTGGTTTGGTGGGAAATTTAAGCCGTATGACGTCGGGCATTACAGGTTAGTTTTCCTGAGTATTTTTGCATTTACCAGTTTTACCCCATGTTTAGGCGTTTACTCCATCAGACCTCCACGATGCTCATCCTTTAACATCAGATGAGTTGTTTGAGCTGATCTGTCATCACTGCTACCGAGCTAGCGTATTTAATTCCGCTTAAGCCGGTGCTAGGGGTCGTGTGGATACTTCATTGCCTCCACATGAACAACTGCAATAAAAGCGCGGCTGAGATACTAAGGCTACATCCGAGAATCCACCGAATTCTCGGATCTGAATGTTAGGTGTCGACGAATGCTTTCGTGTAGAGTCATATGGTTGCTTTTTAGTCGCCAGACGTCGTCAATTGTTCCCACCTCTTGCATATCGCTCCAATTTAGAACGGGTATATATATATATAAAGATGAAAATAAGATCAATTTACATGATCTCTATAGTGATTATCCTCTCGCCCCTGCGAATATAAAAGTCTCGGTGGCATACTCTCCGAGTATTCTTTGAATTTAAAGTAAAACTCAGCCTTAAAGTACAACCAGTTGAGAAACTGGTTCCTAGCCTTCACAACAAAATTAATTTTCTACATGTTCAGTTTGAACGATAGCATTCTCCACGGGATCCAATTTTCGCAATCTCCATGGCTCCAAGTATATATCTATATATCTCTCCATGGCTCCAAGTATATATCTATATATCTCTCCATGGCTCCAAGTATATATCAATTTCAACACAGTAAAACATAATTTCGCCAAAATGATTTCGAAAAGGACTTGTTTTCACTAATGAATAATAGAGTCTTTAGGAAAACAATGGAAAACTTAAGAAGTCACATTAATGTGCGTATAGTCAATACCCCCGAACTACTCCGGAAGCTGTTGGCCATGCCACATTTTCACGCTTTCAGAATTTATGACCAAGATTTGGCGATCGTTTATTTAATAACTTCCAAACTAACTTTGTATGTTCTCGTAACTATACTGTACCTTGCCCAAACTATCGCAACATATGGCTTCCTCGTTCTCAAAAGATATAGCCACCCGATGTTTGGCAGACTGACTTATCATATGAGTGTTTATTATATAGACAGATGGACAGGTATGGATGAGGCACGGTGTAGTACCCGCTGAATAATCCCTTGTACGACGTGTTTAAGTTTAAAGTACGAAGGTTTGACACAGGTCAGTTCAGCCGAATTCATCGTTAAATCTCCGCTGCTGGTAAGCAGGTTCTATCGATTCATAGTTTCCGTCGCGTTATTCGTGGAGCGAATCATTTTGAAGAATATTACGGGTCATTGTCTACTGCTCAAGTGATGATGTGACTGAATATGAATCGTTTATATGCTTTTCATTTGATCAGCTCCCATCCAAGAATTGAATTTGTTAGGCCAGCCTTTCGATTTAATCAAGTAATAGGTTTTCTTACGTCGTTTCTCTGTCGTCAGAATTTTCTTAACTTGATAATAATGATCCGCAGATTTTGTAACTACCTACAGTTCCCTATAATAGAACGTCCCTTCCAATTTTTCACCTTTGTAACATTATAAACAACTAGTTCTCTGGGTAGGCGACGGCTGATCTTGAATATCTCTTCCGTCCAATGTGGTAAATATCCTTTTTCGAATAGTCGTTTTATTTTACCGGTTCGCTCTTGATCACCGATGTTTAACTAATATTAAGCGTCTTAGGTGTAGCAACCAGTAAAATATTTCAATGAATATTTTTAATTGACTGTCAAAGTTCGATTAACCATTTCCGCAACGGAAATCGAAGGTGTGGAAAGCATACTACATCTTTTGATTTGAGATAGAGTTGGAATATCTTTTTGAGAAATTCAGCACGTTCATCGATTTGCAAATACAATGATTTACATCCTTCTCTGAGTCGAGTGAACGGGTGATGTTTTCGCCTGTTCTACTTTTAACAGGAACTATCCACTCATACTTCAATAAAGCGTCGATACTCGTTTAAATGTATATGCTGTTCTTTTTTCTTACCTAATAACTAATATTGGCTTCCCTAGATAGTAATATGTTGCGAGGAAAATTTCTCCAAGCTCTCCTGAAGAGTGAACGAATCTTATTTTTAGAGTCATTCGCGTATTTCTTTGTACTTACTGGTTGCCGAAAGTTTAATAGTGCGATGCGTCACGATCATATCACTTTAAATGACTTAGTGGGTTTAACTAACATACCCAGTAGTATACATAGCTTACGTACAGTTTTGTATGCGTTACCTCTGAGAGCTTTAAATCATATAGCCAGAGATATACAACAATCTGCTTCTCCAGGAAATATAATACCACCCAAAATCACTGAAATATGTCAAGATATAGCGTATTTTCGGTTGTATCGTCCAGTGAACATAATCGAAACATCCCAAGATCGGCTTTTCTTGAAACTCAACTACTTAGATAAAGGACTGGACATTATTAATTTACCTCGAATCCTGAATGATGCAGCGCAACGCTGTACCAAACCATTTTAAGTTCACAGAACCTCCTTGCACCCTCAGACTCCTATCCATTTGGTATTAAAAACCGTGTAAGACCTCATCGTAGTCATTTCCTTGGTGTGCTGGGTAATTGCTCTGGGCGTCACTTGTTGACGTAAAACTCCACTGTATGCTTGACGCAAGGTTTTGGGAACCATACATGAAGAAATTGTCTCATTCTGTCGCAACAGCAGCTTCAATTTGCTTCAGGGGAATAGTGTGAACACCCCTTGGCATACATGTACGGTAAGGCTACTCGGATATGTGTTTTCTCGTGTTTAGATCAAGCGATTTAGGAAACTGGGGTCACACCTCAAAAACTTGGTTTTTCACCAAAATGTCTCTCGGACAGCTTAACAACGCCACAGATATTGATGAAGAGAGGATGCGAACACACCCTAAGTCCAATCTAACCTAACATCGTCGCCGTCGACCTTTCGTGTCTGCTCCGTATGGACATTGTCTGTCAGCTCGTCGGTGATTTCAGCATGTTGTTGCTGTCGAGCCCAGGTTTACTTCCATAAAGTGAAGGTACGGCGGTTTAAGCTTCACGTATTGTGCGATGAAGGTATAGAGTAAACCGTAAACACGAAAGACAGTTGCCATACGAGTTGACTGATGCAAAGCGTCGATCGCAATACAGTTCTGATAATCTAATCTTTCCTATCAACAAAATGCCACTTGGGCGCGCCTCAGGAAGGCATACGGGAGGAACATGATTTTTTGCGTTAGGGCAGTGTTAGTATGTAAGATAGAATAATAATGTCCCTCTTCGTCAGAGTAGCCTGAGGAATTTTCTTTAACCCTATCTGGCCTGGGCTTTTGGGGACCTGTCCAGGCCTGGGGGGGGGGGGTTGGGGCGGAAATGACCCCCCCTAATTATTTTTCTTACCCCTTGCGCTAGGGGGCTGAAACTTATCACACTATACCGTTGGGTGAAGCTCTACCAGAAAATGTAAAAAAAATCCAAGATGGCCGTTTTGATGACGTCACAGTGACGTCATTTTCAAAATCGTCATTTTTTGGTCGATTTTTCGGTCAGATTTTCCGAAATTTTTATTTTTACAATTTCTCCGCAAAAACTGCATGACAAATTAGGAAATATTAATATAATGTGAAATAAAATAGTTTTTGCCCACTTTTCATTGCGGGAAAGCTGAAATTTTGACGAAATATGACGAAAACATCACTTTTCTGGGACTCCACGTGGGCGCCATCTTGAATTTTCCCATGATTCTCTGCTCGGGTGGTTATGCAAATAGGCTCAAAATGACCCCAATACGATAAACTATAAAGTCACGGAGTGTCAGCTCTCCATTTTTTGTCGTTCCGAAGATAGCGCAGAGAGTTTGGTAGGGGGGCCATAATGCCCCCCCCCCCGCCCCCAGGCCAGGTAGGGTTAATCCATTCTGTAAAAACCATAACCCATCATTCAAGATCCATAGACTTCAAGTTCATGGAACACTTGTCCGAGGCGATGGATCGTGTATTTGCGGACAAGGGATGTTGTCATATCATATCGATTAAGGATGTCCGCTGGTAATTTTTGGCTTTGGTGGCCATTTTACCTGTTTTTCATATTGGGTTATCTCCCTTTCCCTTTAAGAAATAGGGATTGCCTTTAAAAGCCTTCTAGCTGAGAATTTTGCACAGCAACATCCATCCAGTTTGATCAATGTTGATAGACATTGTGATTATCTGCAAACAGTTAGAATATAAGAAAAAGCTAAATACTAATTATATGAATTTTTCATGAATATGCTTCAAAACTAGGGGTATTCCCTATGTTTTCTGTGTTATCAAATGGAGCATGGGTCAGTCCACTTAATGTTGCCTACAGCGAAGAAATACACACCAACCTATATTTTTTCTTTGTTTTTTCTCATATTACACAATTATGAATGCAACAACACACATTATTCAAAAAGTTAATTACTTTGATTTACCAGCAGCGGACATCCTTAAGAATACTGATCAGCGATGCGAATTTGATATTTTAACATCATGATGTCTTTCCGGTATCATCACTGAAAACTGTTGACGGCTTCTCTCTTGCAGGAATCTAGCCTATGTTTATGTATACTATGATTGTCTTTTTTTAATTTGGTGCTAATGCTGTTATATGGAATATGAAATAGGCCTTTGGATTATGGACGCGGATATTCTTTAATGGACGACGGCTGAATTATGAATCACGGACAAGACGCTTGTAAGTTCACACGATACATTTAAAGCGATTGGAAACAGCGTTTCTGGAAAACAATTGACAATAACCAGATTCCTTTGCAACAGAACCTTGTAAGTAGCATATATCATGGCGTTTTACGTCAATAATGATATTCGACGTGGAAACGCAACATACCAATGAATATCGACTGACTACAATGTGGATGCAAGCATTTTTAAAATTCGAAAATATTTCTATCGATAGTTTTCTTGAAAAGGAAATCACTTTTCATTCGCATTGCCGTTCCCAGCATTTTGCATAGATTCATGATAGTTCGTCTGAAATGTTCCACTATTCGAATTCCAATACAGGTAATCCTTCGCAGATTCACGAACCGTCGAGAGAATACTCAAGAATCAATCTGATTCGCCCGAACTACTCTTTTTGTAAATGTTTCGATTTGTTTACCAATGCACCAACCATTGTGGCCGAGACTGTACACTCAACGCCTAACGAGGACCTGGTGATTGTAATATTTGCATATCAGTATTATATCGCTTGGGGTCTTGTCTGGTACAACAGTAACACACTAACTTTGGAAGTTTACAATAATTTAGTGCACCATGTTGTCCCATAATGTTTTTTTCTGGGGGAACGGTATTTGTGTCGATATGGCGGTGTCGATCCAGCCATTAGGCACCTACTAAAGACTCTACCTTTTCTATCGTCGACCGCTAAAGAACATACTTTTCATGTGCACTAAGGGATATCTTTGTTCGACCATGAAATTGATATTCTGTGCATCTCTATATCTTGGTCCCTTCATCTGGAGTATTTTAAGGTCCATATTACATTTCGTATCAAGGCTACCAGTGAAGATATGTTTACATTGTGTAAAGATGAAGTTCGACGATTCAGTTATATTTATTAGAACCGTACGTGAATTCGTTCCAGCCAAACTATTGAGTGGCTTTGGAGTGACGAATATAGTCTTACCTGTTATAAATTCAGTTTACTTGTAAGAAGTTCACATAGGTTCTGTCAGACAGGACTGAATCCTCAAGAATTTGACAGCAAACGCGCGGACTTTACCTGAATACAAACTGTTAGAATGACAAATATTATTGTACTTGACTGGAACAACTTTATCAGTAAATCTGCTTCGTGTGTTTCTGTCATACATTCATTAAATTGTTTAAACTGAACCATTAAAATTATAAATTGTTCAAACTGAACCATTTTGGTGTCGTTTACTCTTATTCGTTGCTGTTTCTGAAGGACTATTAGGAGGACAGAATTATCGAAAGAATTAAAAGACTCCATGAGGATGATAAGTTATATCCATACCATATACATATACTCCATCCAAGCCGATTATCCAGTGAATTCAAGCACATAGTGTTAGAGTTGATCCTTTAGCATAATGCGTACCGGTTGTAATGATTCTAATTGTTCTTCAATGGGAGATCTAACGAAACGGAGGAGCCAACAAGTACAAATAACGTAAAGAGACTTCCGAGACGGAGTGTAATCATGCACCGTACGTGTTTTCATCACGGTCCGCCTCTTTAATGTCTTTGGAGTAATAAACAATATTACCTGCTATTAATTTTGTTTACTTGTAAGAAGCTCTCGGTGGCTCTATGGAACAGGACTGAACTCTCAAGTGAAGTTACAGGCAAAAACACAGACATTACCTGTATAAAAAAACACAGACATTACCTGTATACAAACTGACAGAAACGCCTCTCACCAGGAAACTATAATTATCCGATAAGATAAAACATATTATTGAATACTATTATGTTATCTGCAAATCTGTTTCGTATTTGTCTGTCGCATATTCATTAAACTGTTTAAACTGAACCATTAAAATTATCAATTACTTTCAGTGAACTATATTTGTGCTGTTTACTCTTGTTTTCTTGTTATTCCTGGAGGACTGTTGGAGGGGTTAGAATTTCTGGCTTGCTTTTGAGCGCTCTTACTTTCGACCAAACATTTGTCATACAATATTTCATGTTTTCTAGACATTAGTCACATGTTTACATCCATTATATCTCTAAATGTACGACAATCATCAGATCCGACATCGGGAAGGCAGGGGTCGAAATAATTACATGACCCCATGAGTATTCATACCAAATACGAAGTAAACACGTGTCGGTTGATAAATGTAAGGCTAGGCGAATCTCTTCCGCAAACAAGGCATTGCTAACTGTTGGAATATCATATTAAATCTACTTATTTTGTATTGCTAGTATTACATGCAACCTGCACCACGTGTGTCTTTCTCTGTAGACATTCACCAGATTACCGGTACAGGTATCAAAGATCAAGACTCCATCCAAGCCGATTATCCAGTGATGGCTCTTGCGTTCGATTCAAACACTTGGTGTTAAATTCATCCTTTAGAATAATATGTTCCGGACTTAATGATTCAAATTGTTCTTCTATGGTAAATTTAACGAAACTTAGGAACAAACAAGAGTAAACAATGTAAAGAGACTTCCATGAGAGAGTGTAATCATACACCGTACATGAACGTGTATCCATGAGAGAGTGTAATCATACACCGTACATGTACGTGTATCCATGAGAGAGTCTAATCATACACCGTACATGTACGTGTATCCATGAGAGAGTGTAATCATACACCGTACATGTACGTGTATCCATGAGAGAGTGTAATCATACACCGTACATGTACGTGTATCCATGAGAGAGTGTAATCATACACCGTACATGTACGTGTATCCATGAGAGAGTGTAATCATACACCGTACATGTACGTGTATCCATGAGAGAGTGTAATCATACACCGTACATGTACGTGTATCCACGAGAGAGTGTAATCATACACCGTACATGTACGTGTATCCATGAGAGAGTGTAATGATACACCGTACATGTACGTGTATCCATGAGAGAGTGTAATCATACACCGTACATGTACGTGTATCCATGAGAGAGTGTAATCATACACCGTACATGTACGTGTATCCATGAGAGAGTGTAATCATACACCATACATGTACGTGTATCCATGAAAGTGTAATCATACACCGTACATGTACGTGTATCCAAGAGAGAGTGTAATCATACACCGTACATGTACGTGTATCCATGAGAGAGTGTAATGATACACCGGCCATGTACGTATCCATGAGAGTGTAATCATACACCGTACATGTACGTGTATCCATATGAGAGTGTAATCATACACCGTACATGTACGTGTATCCATGAGAGTGTAATCATACCATGCATGTACGTGTATCCATGATGTAATCATACACCGTACATGTACGTGTATCCATGAGAGAGTGTAATCATACACCGTACATGTACGTGTATCCATGAGAGAGTGTAATCATACACCGTACATGTACGTGTATCCATGAGAGAGTGTAATCATACACCGTACATGTACGTGTATCCATGAGAGAGTGTAATCATACACCGTGCATGTACGTGTATCCATGAGAGAGAGTAATCATACATCGTACATGTACGTGTATCCATGAGAGAGTGTAATCATACACCGTACACGTACGTGTATTCATGAGAGAGTGTAATCATACACCGTACATGTACGTGTATCCATGAAAGAGTGTAATCATACACCGTACATGTACGTGTATCCATGAGAGGGTGTAATCATACACCGTACATGTACGTGTATCCATGAGAGTGTAATCATGCACCGTACATGTACGTGTATCCACGAGAGAGTGTAATCATACACCGTACATGTACGTGTATCCATGAGAGAGTGTAATCATACACCGTACATGCACGTGTATCCATGAGAGAGTGTAATCATACACCGTACATGTACGTGTATCCATGAGAGAGTGTAATCATACACCGTGCATGTACGTGTATCCATGAGAGAGTGTAATCATACACCGTACATGTACGTGTATCCATGAGAGAGTGTAATCATACACCGTACATGTACGTGTATCCATGAGAGTGTAATCATACACCGTACATGTACGTGTATCCATGAGAGAGTGTAATCATACACCGTACATGTACGTGTATCCATGAGAGAGTGTAATCATACACCGTACATGTACCTGTATCCATGAGAGAGTGTAATCATACACCGTACATGTACGTGTATCCATGAGAGAGTGTAATCATACACCGTACATGTACGTGTATCCATGAGAGAGTGTAATCATACACCGTACATGTACGTGTATTCGTTCCGGTCAAACTCGTTATTGGCTTTAGTGTAATAAAATAATATTATCCGCTGTTCATTTAATGTACTTGTAAGAACCTCACGGCGGTTCTGTAAGAACCTCACGGCGGTTCTGTAAGAACCTCACGGCGGTTCTGTAAGAACCTCACGGCGGTTCTGTAAGAAGCTCACGGCGGTTCTGTAAACTTGAAAAAGTAGATACCAGTACAGTATTGCGAACCTCTGGTTCATCGAGATCGTGGAGATCTGTATAATGGCAGTGCTTTCGTCATGATGGTCCGTTCAATATCAATTATTCGTATAAAAATGGTTTGTTATGTTGGAATTGCATATGTCTCTCTTGGCGTATAATATATGTAGCTCTAAATAAGGAACTTCCCTGCAGTGATGGTGGATATATAGCCTTCAAGGCGATCAGCTATATAACGTTTTGTGGAGGGGTAGGATCAAACTTTGAAATGATGACCTCAAAAAGATAAAAATAAAAATCTACCAACTTACATGTTCTTATATGTGGCGTTACTAAATACATATCAGTATAGACAGTGAGAATATCTGTGGGTTAATATCTGGCCTGGGCTTTTTGGGACCTGCCCATGCCTGGGGGCCGAAATGACCCCCGTACTTATTTTTCTTACCCCTTGAGCTAGGGAGCTGTTACTTACCACACTATAGCCTTGGATCAAGCCCTATAAGTAAATGTTTTTTAAATCCAGGATGACCGCTTTGATGACGTCACAGTGACGTCATATTCAAAAACAGCATTTTATGGTCGATTTTTCTGTCAGATATTTCGAATTTTTTATTTATTCAATTTCTCCGCAAAAACTGCATGATAAATTAGTAAATTTTAATGTTATGTGAAATAAAATAGTTTTTGCCCACTTTTCATTGCGGAAAAGTAGAAATTTTGAAGATTTATGACGAAAGCATTACATTTCTGGTACCCCGTTTGGCCGCCACCTTGAATCTACCCATGATCCTCTGCTACGGATGTTATGCAAATAGGCTCAAAATGACCCCAATATGATAAACTATTTAGTCACGGAGTGTCAGCTCTCCATTTGCTGTCGTTCCGGAGATAGCGCAGAACGTTTGGGGAGGGGGCCATATATATTGGCAGAGTTTTGCTCGATTATGTACTGATATGTGTGCAGTTTGCAGTCGGTTAACATGTGTCGACAGCAGGAGCTGACCCCACTTGATGTCACTAGCCAGTTCCCGCGCAAAACAGCAGGGGTTATGAAATTCGTCTATATTACAAGCAGTGAACAGATGAAGTATTGATTCACTCACATTAATACAATACAATACAATATGTTTATTGCACGACTCGTAAAATGGTACAAGTATGGCAAACAATATGATTACTATGGTACTATAGCAACGTAGTAATTATTAGTTAGTATGGTTTTAACCAACAGTGTGGGTTAGTAGTAATTCTAGGAAAATCCTAGAGAATAACATAGGAGTTGCCGGTGTGTTGATGTAGAAACTCTAATTAAGAAGTGTCCAGCCGGTATTTTGATGGAGGGTTAAGGCTGAGCCTTCACAGGTACATTTGGTGTACCAGTCTTGCTATTTTTGAAGCATTGTTTCTGTGGGGATTTAATATAGATTTAACCTTTATAATTTTGAGTTTTTGTGACGGCTGATTCGTAGTTTTGTTATTGTTCGTCTATGATTCGGGTTTTGTATAGGTAATCCTGCAATTTGTAGTCTTCATATTTGGTTGAGAGGAGAGTCAGTTTACCAGATTGGGTGTGCTCTTGAACTTTTTTGAGGAAATATAATTTTCGTAGTCTTGCTCCAGCTGCAATTTTATTTGATGGTACAAATACAGGTAAAGGTATGAAACTTGTATTATCACTTGTAATATTATAGCATTTTGATGCAGTGAATTATTATGATATGTCCACTTTCCCTTATTTTGGCTGTTGAAATTACGAGAAAACGTCAGAGGTGAAGATAGACGTTTGAAAAACAGTTTTAGAACTTGCCAAATGTTGTGATGCACATTTATGCTTTACTAAGCGTTTTCGAAGAGCAGTAAAACCAGCGAAATAAGTTTAAATATTCTATGGTACATCAAATATATGGTTTATGTATGGAACTTGATTCATATCACCTATCGTGTTATAACATTATGGTGCTGTAGTGAATTATTTTGTAGGATTCAGTTTTCGTTATTTTGTCTATATCCTTACAGCAACTAAAGGTTCAGGTGTGGAAATTAGTTATGACTTTACTGACAATTATAATTCTAAACTTCGAACGCCTATAAGAAACATATTTTCTTGTTTAGGGTACACGAAGTAGTGCTCATATGAAGACCACTCCTAGCTGATATTTCTTTGACTGTGTTTCTGCTATGGCACAGATTTTGGCGACAATGTAGTCATTTCTCATTTTTAACTATTTCAGGTTGATATTTTCCAGTCATAATAGGTTTGAAATGTACGGATATATCTATAGTATACTCCAGGCTTTCCAACCATGCCCTTTACATGTTGTCTGGACGTTCCCCATTTTTGTCGTGAATTCGTCATATAATAAAACAATCCTTCAAGTACCTTTTCGATGTGTTTAAGACCGTTTTTGTTCGACGCCATGTTATTGTTTTATGGCCACATGCATCGGGGTTTTGGTTTAAGAAGTGCCAAATTGCATATCTTTGTATCCAGTTTGCATGCTGCCGCTCAGTCAGTAATAAATATACCGGATTCAATGTAGTATTTTTGAACTAGAAGATTGGTGTTAATTATTAATTTTCAAATGTCCATGTGCACGGTAATCTTTCAAACTTAAGTATGTGTGATTCAAGAATCCGACATGTTGCGTGCCGAAATGTCCTGACATCGTATTTCAAATGACATATATAACGTCGTTGTTTCGTCGTTGTTTCGATAAGAATAAAGTTAGTTATATAAGGTAAGTGCTGAAAGTTGTTTTCATTTCGATTAGTAAAATCCAATAACTAAAATTATTTGTTTTTCTGGTATTTAGAAGTGTATGATATAGTGACAAAGAAAAACGGAACAGATTCTGGAAAGAAAGGAATTTGTTCAGAGTACGATTCGTCGATAAGTCAGTATACTCATCACGTTATCGTCTGATGGAGACCCATTGGAGACGAGAGCCCGCGCTCAAGGTATAGTAGACCCATTGGAGAGGAGAACCCGCGCTCAACGTATAGTAGACCCATTGGAGAGGAGAGCCCGCGCTCAAGGTAGAGTAGACCCATTGGAGAGGAGAACCCGCGCTCAACGTATAGTAGACCCATTGGAGAGGAGAGCCCGCGCTCAAGGTATAGTAGACCCATTGGAGAGGAGAGCCCGCGCTCAAGGTATAGTAGACCCATTGGAGAGGAGAGCCCGCGCTCAAGGTATAGTAGACCCATTGGAGAGGAGAGCCCGCGCTCAAGATATAGTAGACCCATTGGAGAGGAGAGCCCGCGCTCAAGGTATAGTAGACCCATTGGAGAGGAGAGCCCGCGCTCAAGGTATAGTAGACCCATTGAAGAGGAGAGCCCGGGCTCAAGGTATAGTAGACCCATTGGAGAGGAGAACCCGCGCTCAAGGTATAGTAGACCCATTGGAGAGGAGAGCCCGCGCTCAAGGTATAGTAGACCCATTGGAGAGGAGAGCCCGCGCTCAAGGTATAGTAGACCCATTGGAGAGGAGAGCCCGCGCTCAAGGTATAGTAGACCCATTGGAGAGGAGAGCCCGCGCTCAAGGTATAGTAGACCCATTGGAGAGGAGAGCCCGCGCTCAAGGTATAGTAGACCCATTGGAGAGGAGAGCCCGCGCTCAAGGTATAGTAGACCCATTGGAGAGGAGAGCCCGCGCTCAAGGTATAGTAGACCCATTGGAGAGGAGAGCCCGCGCTCAAGGTATAGTAGACCCATTGGAGAGGAGAGCCCGCGCTCAAGGTATAGTAGACCCATTGGAGAGGAGAGCCCGCGCTCAAGGTATAGTAGACCCATTGGAGAGGAGAGCCCGCGCTCAAGGTATAGTAGACCCATTGGAGAGGAGAGCCCGCGCTCAAGGTATAGTAGACCCATTGGAGAGGAGAGCCCGCGCTCAAGGTATAGTAGACCCATTGGAGAGGAGAGCCCGCGCTCAAGGTATAGTAGACCCATTGGAGAGGAGAGCCCGCGCTCAAGGTATAGTAGACCCATTGGAGAGGAGAGCCCGCGCTCAAGGTATAGTAGACCCATTGGAGAGGAGAGCCCGCGCTCAAGGTATAGTAGACCCATTGGAGAGGAGAGCCCGCGCTCAAGGTATAGTAGACCCATTGGAGAGGAGAGCCCGCGCTCAAGGTATAGTAGACCCATTGGAGAGGAGAGCCCGCGCTCAAGGTATAGTAGACCCATTGGAGAGGAGAGCCCGCGCTCAAGGTATAGTAGACCCATTGGAGAGGAGAGCCCGCGCTCAAGGTATAGTAGACCCATTGGAGAGGAGAGCCCGCGCTCAAGGTATAGTAGACCCATTGGAGAGGAGAGCCCGCGCTCAAGGTATAGTAGACCCATTGGAGAGGAGAGCCCGCGCTCGCTCAAGGTATAGTAGACCCATTGGAGAGGAGAGCCCGCGCTCAAGGTATAGTAGACCCATTGGAGAGGAGAGCCCGCGCTCAAGGTATAGTAGACCCATTGGAGAGGAGAGCCCGCGCTCAAGGTATAGTAGACCCATTGGAGAGGAGAGCCCGCGCTCAAGGTATAGTAGACCCATTGGAGAGGAGAGCCCGCGCTCAAGGTATAGTAGACCCATTGGAGAGGAGAGCCCGCGCTCAAGGTATAGTAGACCCATTGGAGAGGAGAGCCCGCGCTCAAGGTATAGTAGACCCATTGGAGAGGAGAGCCCGCGCTCAAGGTATAGTAGACCCATTGGAGAGGAGAGCCCGCGCTCAAGGTATAGTAGACCCATTGGAGAGGAGAGCCCGCGCTCAAGGTATAGTAGACCCATTGGAGAGGAGAGCCCGCGCTCAAGGTATAGTAGACCCATTGGAGAGGAGAGCCCGCGCTCAAGGTATAGTAGACCCATTGGAGAGGAGAGCCCGCGCTCAAGGTATAGTAGACCCATTGGAGAGGAGAGCCCGCGCTCAAGGTATAGTAGACCCATTGGAGAGGAGAGCCCGCGCTCAAGGTATAGTAGACCCATTGGAGAGGAGAGCCCGCGCTCAAGGTATAGTAGACCCATTGAGAGAGGAGAGCCCGCGCTCAAGGTATAGTAGACCCATTGGAGAGGAGAGCCCGCGCTCAAGGTATAGTAGACCCATTGGAGAGGAGAGCCCGCGCTCAAGGTATAGTAGACCCATTGGAGAGGAGAGCCCGCGCTCAAGGTATAGTAGACCCATTGGAGAGGAGAGCCCGCGCTCAAGGTATAGTAGACCCATTGGAGAGGAGAGCCCGCGCTCAAGGTATAGTAGACCCATTGGAGAGGAGAGCCCGCGCTCAAGGTATAGTAGACCCATTGGAGAGGAGAGCCCGCGCTCAAGGTATAGTAGCCGGACATGCTAACAAATGTCGCTTTCTGGTAATGAATGCTTAAGAGGTTTTAAGGCAACAATCCGTGCTCGAATCAAATACGGAGGAAGAAAAGCGCGTGGTTACAAGAGAGATAGACGACGAGACAAAACAGGGAACTTCCTGATTCTCTTTTATTACTGGTAACTGCTGTATGTTTAAGAACTGCGAAAGAGAGAAGCATCCATTTGTATAGGATCCATAAAGACTCTCCTCAAGAATGGTAATTATCGGACTCTTTTAGCCACGAACGAGGCGAGTGTCGACAGCCTATTTTGTCTCGCTCTGATTTCACGAAAGCTAACACCTTGTCTCAGCATAAACTGACGATGTAAAAGAGCGTTAAGTTACTAATGGATACGCTTCTCCCTCGACACACCTGCGGCTCGGATTCCAGTCTGTGGCAAGCAGTTAATTTGACTTCAAGGGCGAAAAACGAGAGTTCACAGCTTTTTCTATCTTTTGTTCTATATTACTAGCGATGATGAGAGAGCCTTTGGTTTTTAATGAACGTCTCCAAGACGGCTGAGCGCGCTGCATTAAAACGCTAGTGTAATATTCATTCGCCGCCGTCGACAAAATGAGTTCGCAATCATTGCCTTAAGTCCAGAGGTAAAACTTAATTGAGTGCTAAGAATCGAGGTACTTATTTCTTTAAAAGTCAATCATAAAATCGGCTCAACTCCAGGAACGAAAATTGGTTTTCTTAAGCCTACAGTTCTCCATTGATTGATATATCAGGACTGCGTGGCTGTTGAGGGGATCTATCTCGGATTGTCTCCTTCTAACATCCTGCCTTGGCCATGTAAGATTTCATCGAGACCCTTGGCAGGTTGAATGCCGCAATTAACCTTCCTGGGATGAGCATGCGACAAATCCGATTGGAATCGTCTCAGTTCTATTCTATTCGCTTTCTGTCAATCCGTGGAAATAGGGCACACTTGTTGTTTGCCGTACAGCTTCACTGGCACATCGTATTCTTCATATGCCCCAGTCGTTGGAAGGAACCGTTTAACGGATTTTTGATTGAATAGAAAACCTGAAGATTAAAAATGTATCCATATATGAAATGCCTTTGTGAAACTTGACGATTACTTTATAGTTCCACCCAATTATTGGTTTCTTTTAATCACAACATTCCACTGTAATCGACATCAATGCTATCACAACTGCCGTACTTATACAACACAACATTCCACTGTAATCGACATCAATGCTATCACAACTGCCGTACTTATACAACACAACATTCCACTGTAATCGACATCAGTCCTATCACAACTGCCGTACTAATACAACACAACATTCCACTGTAATCGACATCAATGCTATCACAACTGCCGTACTTATACAACACAACATTCCACTGTAATCGACATCAGTCATATCACAACTGCCGTACTAATACAACACAACATTCCACTGTAATCGACATCAATGCTATCACAACTGCCTTACTAATACAACACAACATTCCACTGTAATCGACATCAGTCCTATCACAACTGCCGTACTAATACAACACAACATTCCACTGTAATCGACATCAGTCCTATCACAACTGCCTTACTAATACAACACAATATTTCACTGTAATCGACATCAGTCCTATCACAACTGCCTTACTACTACAACACAACATTCCACTGTAATCGACATCAGTCCTATCACAACTGCCGTACTAATACAACACAACATTCCACTGTAATCGACATCAGTCCTATCACAACTGCCGTACTAATACAACACAACATTCCACTGTAATCGACATCAGTCCTATCACAACTGCCTTACTAATACAACACAACATTCCACTGTAATCGACATCAGTCCTATCACAACTGCCTTACTAATACAACACAACATTTCACTGTAATCGACATCAGTCCTATCACAACTGCCTTACTAATACAACACAACATTCCACTGTAATCGACATCAGTCCTATCACAACTGCCTTACTAATACAACACAACATTTCACTGTAATCGACATCAGTCCTATCACAACTGCCTTACTAATACAACACAACATTCCACTGTAATCGACATCAGTCCTATCACAACTGCCTTACTAATACAACACAACATTCCATTGTAATCGATATCAGTCCTATCACAACTGCCGTACTAATACAACACAACATTCCACTGTAATCGACATCAGTCCTATCACAACTGCCTTACTAATACAACACAACATTCCACTGTAATCGACATCAGTCCTATCACAACTGCCTTACTAATACAACACAACATTCCACTGTAATCGACATCAGTCCTATCACAACTGCCTTACTAATACAACACAACATTCCACTGTAATCGATATCAGTCCTATCACAACTGCCGTACTAATACAACACAACATTCCACTGTAATCGATATCAGTCCTATCACAACTGCCGTACTAATACAACACAACATTCCACTCTAATTGACATCAGTCCTATCACAAAGTCTGTCGTACTAATACAACCCAACATTCCACTGTAATCGACATCAGTCCTATCACAACTGCCGTACTATGACAGTCATTCGATTATTGACGCGTAAACTGTTATTGGACGGCGACTGAATAGTGAATGCGGCATATGATGCCTATACAATATGAGTATATATAGGCTGGTTGGACATATTAGACTCACAATTCTAGAAAACAACCACTTCCAGAGCAACCTGGATAGTCTAATTATAAAACCTTGCAGGTGGACTGTGAATGTGTTAACTACTAAACTCTCACCTTGCCATCTATTACCTTGAGCAGAATCATTCCGTATCATATAACAATATTGCTAACAGATATCAATCTGATATCAATCTGTTATCAGTCTGTTATCTCTCACAGGGCTGAATTACTTAAGGTTTAATAAACTGGAATTTTGAGTGTGAGTACAGCATAAACTAATTTCAATGATATTTTAAACCTGATATTCTATAACTCTTGTGTCAATAACATCGTGATAACCGTACAATTATTACACGTTTTAGCACGGTTATGTGAAATCAACACCCGTCAAGAGCAGATGTTCATTGGGAGATTCCATCACAAGTCGGATGAAGAAAGGGACGTCTGCTTTCATACAAGTAACAATTGAATAAAACAAACAAATAAATTACAAGATGAAATTTCTTTCTCAAATTTAACTGTTGTTTCCATCGAGAAATTGATTAAAAAAGCGACACAAATAGACATATATCCACGTAATTTCCACACAGCTGACAGTATCACTCCCCATTTGAGAGACCACATAAACTCGTCCACTGACATTGGCACGATGCCAACCGAGACGGGAGCACCAGTGGACGAGTTTTTTCAAGAACGGAGAGAAAGGTTGTCCAAGTTTAAAATATGTTTTCAACTTTTCATTATAATCTTTGTTGATAATCAATTTGGGTAGTGCAATAGAATAGAAATAATGTTTTCATAGGCGTGCTCAATGATTATTTTACG
>JAVTVY010004057.1:0-39502 GCA_036873755.1 Hanleya hanleyi | reverse complement strand
ACTTTTCGTGATAAAACGAAATAAGACGACTTAATAAAGTCGACTTGCTGCGATAATCGCAATAAGTCGACTTAGTAAAAGGCGACTTGTTATGTTTTAAAATAAGTCGACTTTTCTCAAGTCGACTTATCCCGTTGACATAAATATGTCGACTTTATATAAGTCGACTTACCTTCATTAAATAGCTTTGTCAACTTTGCGTAAGTCGACTTTTCTAGTTATAAGACGCTAAGTCGCCATAAATTTCGTGATAAAAGTGAATAAGTCGACATACATAAGTCGACTTGTGATGATGATGATGACAAGTCGACTTTTGATAAGTCGACATATTCTGTTTTTGACGACAAGAAGATGGCTCACCAGTGCTTCCGTAGAAGACGAATACATTATGTCGGCTTGACTACTTACAACACGACAAGTCGTTCTATGTATAACGACTTGCCGACTTTTACAAGTCAAGTTGTCGCGATATACCATAGTAAGTCGACTTTTATGAAGTCGACTATTTACATAAATCTTATAAGTCGACTTGGCAAAAGTCGACAAAACGTGCTAATTTGTCGTCAAGTCGACTTTGAAGAACTTGACAAATAGTAGTTTTTCGCTTCAGTATGACTTGATGAAAGTCGACATATGTAATATTAGTAGTAGTACGGAAGCGCCTGTACTTGAAAACGGTTAATTTTTTATCTGCTCTCTGCAAAGTCGACTTTTGATAAGGCGACTTGTTGCGAAATACTAAGACAAGTCGACTTGTTGCGAGTCGACTTGTTGCAAAATAGCTACACAAGTCGATTTCAATGAAGTCGACTTGTCCCAAAGTTGACTTTTGATAAGACGACTTGTTGGAAAATACTCATACAAGTCGACTTGTGATTAGTCGACTTGTCGCAAAATGACTGCACAAGTCGGCATTTTACAAGTCGACTTGTTGCGAAATAACTGCGAAGGTCGACTTGTGGAAAGTCGACTTTTTAATCGATAACGAAAAGTCGACATGACGAAAGTCGACTTGCTAACAAGTCGAGGTGTGGAAAGTCGACTTGTTGCGAGAAAACACAACAAGTAAACTTTTGGTATGTCGACTTGTTGAAATTAAAGCGTCAAGTCGACAAAAACAAGTCGACTTGCCCCGTTTCTGTGAGGCAAGTTGATTTGTTGTCAAGTCGATAAGTCGCGAGTCGTCTCACCAACTCGTGACCCTAATGCGTTTCCGTACACCAGTGCTTCCGTAGTCTTCTTTTTTAAGTCGACTTTGTTGAATTCGACTTGTTCAAAAGTCGTTTTAAAGGAAGTCGACTTGGATAATATGTCGTCTTGAAGAAAGTCGACTTGATGTGAAAAAACTCGGCAAGACGACTTAAGCAAGTCGTTATGTTGCAAAAGAAGTGGTGGAAGTCGTCAAAATAACGCGTCAAGTCGTCAAAAACAATGCGTCAAGTCGTTATGTGTCCAGTCGAGTTGTCGAGTAACAACTATGAACTGGTGCACAATATGCGGCTCCGTAAATATGCGGCTCCGTACGTTTCCGTACGAAGGAACGAGGCAAGTTGCCATGTTGTAAAGTCAACAAGTCGAGAAGTCTCTCATCAACTGGTGACCCGAATACGGTTCCGTACGAATGCCCTCAATCCTGCTCCATCAACCAACAGGGCAACAACCGTAGGCGAAAAACAAACGCGCAACTATTGGTTCGGCAACAAGTTCGTTGTAATATATAACGGCGCGGCCTTCTCAAAATGGATGCTCGATACCTCCTAGTGGATCAGAGATTACTTCAGGGTTTTCACCACATATTAGCTAACTCAAGGATAAGCATTTACACATATTAAAATATACGCCACATATGTTCATTTCATAGGACTGGGAATAATAATAGCGACTGTGAAAAGCCCCGACACGATGGCTTCTTTTTCTGGGTTGCGTGATTTAAACGAAACGGAAAACGATTCCGATAAGATAAGGGAAACAGGTTCTGATGAACGAAATATGTATGACATCGTGAGCGACACTGAAAGCGTTTCGTTTCTTTTAATCGTTTGAACGCGTTTACATTTAGTTCCGTGTTCCGTTTGCGCTTCGTGAGGTCAAACTAAACGAAAATAAGACACTGAACGCTTTTATCCCTGTATGTATTTTCCAATCGAGGGCCGTCCAGCATATAGAGAGTTTCAGACTAAAATTTAGATGCATAATTCTATGATCTGTCAATTAACATATAGATAGTGACCTAGAGAACAGCACATCAGGTACCAAATCAGAATTAGCAATCTATAACTATAATTAATCCACCCAATGCTCTCATATTTGGAAAAGCTGGTCTAAATTGTTTTTAAGAGCATTCAATGTTTTCGAATCTATATAATCTTTCGTATCGTAGAACAGGCAAATTTTGCACCTTCTACGCTGTTCTACGCTTGAGTGAATATAATCTGGTAATTAATTGGTAGACATTTATCATTTTTAAATCTCTTGTACATAATCTTGGGTTATGATATTTCCTTTCACTTACCCATTTTTTATTGTTATACAAAATTGAAAAAGTTCATTCAACTTATTAATAACTTCCCAGTGGTCATGTGTCCAGTCTTGAGCCCCCCGACCAATGGTCAGAAATACGGGACGGGGAGAACTTACAGAAGCTCTGTGACATTCAGCTGTAATACGGGTTATAATCTTGAGGGTTCAACCATGAGGGAGTGTCAGGCAGACTCGACCTGGAGTGGCCAAACAACCAGTTGTCAAGGTAACACGTTCAAGTTCCTAATTCATAGCTTTTAGTGTTTATTATTGCTCTATTCTTCTGGTGACAAGTATTCAAATTTTCAATAGTGTAAATTTAAATCTGAAAATAATAAACTCACTATAGAAGTGAGAACATTAATTGAATGGAGGAATCGTCACATTCTCTGTAGGTCCTAGTTTTATATGAGTCTCTTGGCTAACACCGAGCTGAGTTACCAAAATTTGATTATGTTGTTTTATAGTACAAATTTATTAGCCTAGGACATATTATAAACATTTCTTTGGTACATGAATAACAATACACAGGAGCCAGGATAATCCCGGCCTCGTTGATATCATCTAAATGTATTCTATGTATACTATTGGTTTCAGAGACTGGGTATCATTTATGTCCAATTATTTGTAGGATGACACTTCCTTGGTAAAATATAGATACTTTTCCTGGATGGGCCAGTCCCGTGAGGAACTCAAACCCGCGCCCTCGCGTAGAGTTTGGCAACAGATTACCAGTAGTAAATGTAGATGCTCTAAACCACTCGGTCACCTCAGCTTCATCAAAAGAGAAAGTCTACACTCTGGATTCAAATATTCGAACTTCCTTTTTTGTAGAACCTGAGGTAGGTCCAAGCACTTGCATTTACTGCTGGAAATTTGGTGCCAAACGGGTTCGACTCCCTCATGAGACCAACTCATCAAGCAGTAGTATCTGTGCTTTACCAAGAAAGAGTGATAATATAATTGGATAGACATGTATTTTATGTATTTTTCAGTCGAGGGCCGCCAAGCATAGTGTGTTTCAGACTATAAATTATATGCTTATATAATTCTCTCTGTCAATTTTTTTTTTTCAGTTAATATAATCTTTCATTTCGTACCGTAGAACAGGCAAATTTTGCACCATATGCGCTGTTCTACGCTTGAATGAATAGAATCTGGTGATTAATAAGTAGACATTTATCATTTTAAATCTCCTGTACAAAATCTTGTGTTACGATAATTTCTTACCCATTTTTGGTTGTTATACAAAATTGAAAAAGTTCATTCAACTTAATAACTTTTATTTAAGGATTAAAGATATGATAAAGTAGAGTGATTATTATTGTTTTAAGTAGTATAACTCTTCCAATAGGGGACAGAATCCTCTGCGACCACTTCCCACGCTCGTTTTGTATCTGCTTTCACTTGTGTTCATTATTTAGCCCTACCAGGACTGGGGGGAAGGGGGGGGGGGAAGCACCGGCTATCTCCGGAACGACAAAAAATGGAGAGCTGAAACTCCTTGACTTTATAGTTTGTTATACTGGGGTCATTTTTAACCTATTTGCATAACCCCCCGAGCAGGAGCAGAGAATCATGTGCAAATTCAAGATGCCGGCCACGTGGGGTACCAGAAAAGTGATGTTTTTGCCATATTTCTTCAACATTTCTGTTTTTTTCGCGATGAAAAGTGGGCGAAAACTGTTTTATTTCACGTCACATTAATATTTACTAATTTATCACGCATTTTTTTTTTGGAGAAATTGCATAAATGAAAAATTCAAAATATCTGAACGAAAAATCTACCAAAAAATGCCGTTTTTGAAAATGAAGTCTGGTAGAGCTTGACCCAAGGGCACAGTGTGGTGAGTTTCAGCTGCCTAGCTCAAAGGATAAGAAACATAATTAGAAGGGGCCATTTCGCTCCCACCCTCAGGCCTGGACAGGTCCCAAAAAGCCCAGCCCAGATAGGGTTAACATATCATTTCATCAATATTGCAGGAGAATTATTGCCCAGGAGTAGTAAAATCTCCTTGATGCCAGTTAAGTTTGAAACTTTGAATGAAAGTTTCACCATAGTTTTTTTTGTGCCGTCTCCCAATCGCCCTTGTTTTTGGTTCACGCATTAAACATTACAAAACAAGGTAAATAAATGTATGAGACAATGGGTCACCTTGGATATAAAAGACCACGAAACAGAATCAAATGATTTACACAGTACAGGGGCAGACTTTCTAACTTGTAAAATCTGAGCTCCAACCTCGTCTGTACGACTTTGGAAATATTTACCTTCACGTTTCGAGGCAAACACTAACGGTAGTGTTCGACTTGGGTATGCCAAGAGTGGGAAAAGCTGTTTTCGGTAAAATTGCTCAGCTACAGCATGCGCTGTATTGTTACCATGATTCCTTTTTGTAAAAAAAAATATAAAAAAATATCATCGGGGAAATATAATAATACCATACATAATTGTTTATCATGAACACATCCAAATTATTTATCTCGCCTGGACCAAGAGTGTTATTCTAAATATATCCACCAATACTACCGTGGAGAACCCTAAAAAATACATTGACTATTCATTCGGTGAATATAGAATGCAGAAAAAATAGGGCAAATTAAAACTATCTTTCACTGAATCCTATGGAAAACGCAAAACGTGCAAGCTAGTCGAAATATTCATTCATTGATAACGCCGATCGAATCTCCCATGGAATGTCGTACAAATTCAAATAGAGCATTTGGTATCCATAACAAAAATTCAATATTAGGAATCGTTGAAATATAATATGTTGACGATCGTATATGGAAAAAAATCCGAAAATTACATGTCGTGTCACATAGTGTTGGCTGTGTGAAGATTTGAAATTTAATGTTCTTGATCAGAACACGCTACAGAACGGACTTCATGATCATCGATCTGTATCCCGCCCACATACCATGGGGAAGTGTGCTACTCTATACAAACCTCTGTGGGGATCTCGTTTAATTCTTTCTCAAACTACAACCGAATACTCGAGAGGCCATTTTATGAAACGATTGCATATTTATTATATTTCACACAAGGATCCCATGTTTGGAAACGCAACTTATTAACCCTGCCAGGCATGGATGTACCACCATCGGGTTGGTGGATGTATGTGAAGGGGACTGTATTCACCCTACCAGGTATGGGATGTACCACCGCAGGGGTGGCGGATGAGGTGTCGGGGCGGTGGTTGCTATAGTGACTAGGTGTATTTTGAATGAATATTTTTTCTGCTAAAACCAATAAATAACATATAAAGCCATAAAGTCAGACGAAATAAACTAATTATTTCAAACAGGAAAAATACTCCCCCCCTCCAAAAAAAAGACAGATCAAAATATCAAAAACGTGATTTTCTTAGAATACCAATTGGCCGCCATTTTGAATTTCCAATGATTCTCTACAACGAGGAATGTCCGAGTTTTATTTATCATTTCCCAGCGTGGGAAATTCGTAACGAGGATAGGATGGGGATGTGTCTCATAGAAAGACCCGGTATTGCTGTGTCGATAGGGATGATAGTTTAGGAATGAGGGCAATAGTCGTTTGCATGGATAAAATGGTTAGTGGGACAATGTAACCTTAATGATATTTTCCTTTAATAGAAATTTTTTGTCCTCGTGGCGAGATAACATCAGTATTTTCTTCACTAAAACGTTCCTAAATACCCTATTACAGGAATATACTTTGAATTCTGCACGTCT
The DNA here is from genome assembly GCA_036873755.1 of Hanleya hanleyi. Lineage (NCBI taxonomy): Eukaryota > Metazoa > Mollusca > Polyplacophora > Lepidopleurida > Hanleyidae > Hanleya > Hanleya hanleyi. The sequence goes on along the minus strand of JAVTVY010004057.1, from coordinate 33,268 downwards.
CATAGTAAATTACTCGCAACCTTAATGCATAAAACTATGGTAAGTTTCTATGAAATATAGAGCAAATGTTTACAATGCATGTCAGTCACATTTCTTTTGTTTTTCCAGTTATTCTGTGTCCAGTCTTGAGGGCACCGACGCATGGTCAAAAACAGGGGACGAGGAGAACTTACAGAAGCTCTGTGACATTCAGCTGTAATACGGGTTATGCTCTTAAGGGTTCAAACATGAGGGAGTGTCAGGCAGACTCGACCTGGAGTGGCCAAAGTACCAGTTGTCAATGTAACACATTCAAGTTCCTAATTCCTAGGTTTTAGTATTTATTATTGGACCTTTACTCTTTGTGACAAGTATTCAAATTCTCAATAGTGTTATGGTAAATCTGAAAATAATGCTATCATAAACTCACTATAAAAGCCACCCACATCAGATCATCTAACAGATTTTTCTCGGTGTTATCAAAGTAGTATGCCTCTCCAATGTCTTGGAGAATACTGGGCACGAAACTCACATTCTTCGAAGAGGAATTTTCATAGGCAGCTTGCCATTGACTGTAGTACCATACCACCCTTGAGGGACTCGGTATGATGTATTTCCATGCCCTATACAGTTTAAGACCCAAGATGTTGCTCCACTTTCTGTTGAACCACTCACATTCATCGTGGATGGATATTTCAGGTGCACCATATTCGCCACTTTCGGATGTACACGTTCCATATTTCTGCTCCGACAAAAGGGACGGCTTAGGATTTTCTCAATGATGACGCACTACAATGTCATTGTGTGTGAAGAGGAAGGACCATGCTACATTTATACACTGGACGACTGGTATAGCATGACTCAGTACCGGTACTTTATGTAGGATTGAGCTCAGGGTAAAGTCGTATGCGGGGGGTTTCCGACTCAACGGGAGTGCATCGTATTCACCTTGCAAAAATCCGTCCAGTGTCAACCAACCGTCTATAGTTAGACGAAGTATAGATAGAGGTGTGGGATTGGAATCACAGTTTCGATGAGTTTGATATATTGTTTGCATAGATGTGCTGGTTCATATTCACTTTTGCAAAACCTACTGCACAATTTAAAACATCTGCAGACTTTTGCACACTGCACACTTCATCATACCTCCACTGCATACCTCGGCACACACTGCACACTCTCACACTGCTGCACAATCCTCTGCACAATTTAACACATCTGCACACGCTCCACAGTTGATCACATCTGCACATCCCACTGCACACTTCTGTACATCTACACGCTTTTACACACTTGCACATTATATCTGCACACTTCTACACATCTACATTTGAAACGATTTGACACATCTGTACACTTCAGCACCCCATGAAACTTTAGAGTGCTTCAATTTCATCTTGATCCAACCAGCTAGGGAATTTCGTTTGTCATCCGACATATTTGACAAGTTTTTCCACCCTGCCTCGACGACGTCGTGTCTTGGGTCATTTTTCAGTCCTCCGTGATACATCAGCATTTTTGTTCACTAACTGGAGCGCTTGCTGATCAAATGTCGCCTGTATTTCATCGTTCATGTAATCTTTGAGTTGATATATGGACAGCCATTACCGCCGAAATCGTTTTGAAATTCGGAAGAGTTCCTCTGTCCACTTGGCTTGGTAATCCCGACAGAATACATATCTTACATGTGAAATGCGAACTGAATCACCAATCTTCAATTTAAGGGGTTGCTTCCGTGCAGGTTGTGTAGTGTCCACATACATTTCTTCACAGAGTATGGCTTCGTTGTCCTTGCTTACGTCAGCTGGGGCTCTCTCGTTTAGTGATCGGTACGGACCGTGGACAGTACACCGACTGGAATGATAAGAAGCAATATGATTGCAATGGAAGCGCTTTTCAGTTTGATCAGCATTCTCTCGTAAAGACCAATGGCGAACGAAAAGGGGAGTACACGCGGACCTTTATATAGGTGCTGACGATGACGTCATCCTCCGTTTAGAAAGAGTGTAAATCTGTATAGAGTTCTTACCTGTATATGGCGAGATTGTGCTGGTGGACGTTTCGTCCCCGAGGCCCGCCCCCTGTACAGACCTTTTGGTCTTTGATATCTGTTGGCATTTGTGGGAAGTTGATGCTGGGTCGACATCGGGCCGCCTGGTCATATCATCCAAGTTGCCACATGAAGAGGTACAATAAGTTGATGCTGGGTCGACATCGGGCCTTACAGACTAGTCTTTTGTGTTAAATGCCGTCATTTTCATCTGACGACGATACAGCTCACCAATCCCCAGTGTACGAGTTGTCACAGCGAAACAGCTCACCAATTATCAATATACGAGTTGTCGGAGCATTTCCATCATAGCTCTCTAGATTTGTATCTAATACCGCTTATGCCGGTGCTAGGGGCCGTGTGGTCATATCATCCAAGTTGCCACATGAACAGGTACAATAAAAGCGTACCTGAGATACAACATATATCACGAATCGTTAGATTCTTGGTATGTGCTTTAGAATAGGTTAACCGGAAGATTATACTGTGAAGTCATGTGGCTCTCTCAGTATGTCGGCACCTCTTCTCACTTCCGTTATATGTGTTGTAATTTAAATGTTTACCAATATAAACGAGTGAATACATTGAAGACTACATACATGATAGTTCACAAGTTTTCAGACGTGAGGGTATACAAATTTCCCTGACATAGCTATGATGCATGGCTCACTGGTCTTTGTTTATCGTGGGACTATTGACAAACATTCATGTGGTGGCTCCTGCGCTCCATTAAATATTAAGTAACGAAACTTCCTTTTACGGAGCATGAGAAATTAAGTAACAAACGGCCTTTTAGGGGCGCCTTTTGAGGAGCATCACATATTAAGTAACAAAACGCTCTTTTAGAGTGAATGACATAATAACGCGTGTGCTCCAACTGTCTATTTATCTTCTCCTGGTATTCGGCACTGTAAAATTTTAATTTTAGTAAACTAAAGTATATCGTAATAATATATAATATACAGCTACAGTAACATTTCTGATATTTTTATCGGCTTTGAGTTCGTAACCCTACCTGCCCCCCCCCCCCTCCCCTGTTGTTGTTTTTTGCTCACATCTTCGGAACGACAAAAAATCAGAGCTGAAACTCCGTGAGTTTGTAGATTATCATAATAGGATCATTTGAGCCTATTTGCATGAACCATCGAGCAGAGGATCATGGGTAAATTCAAATTGAAGTCCACGTGGGGTACCGGAAAAGTGATGTTTTCGTAAGATTTCTTCAATGTTTTTGGCTTTCCTGCATCAAAAGCGGGTAAACCATATTTTACTTCATATCAGATAATTACATACTAATTTATCATGCATATTTTACGAGGAAAAACCAAAAATGAAAAATTCGAAGATGCTGACCGAAAAATCGTACAAAAATGTTTGTTTTTTTTTTAAATGACGTTATACTGCGACGTCATCATGGCGGCCATCTTGGAATTTTTTACGTTATTCTTTTATAGCTTGACCATAATATAAAATGTGGTAAGTTTCAGCCCTCTAGTCTTTGCGATAGCGAAAATATATATGGGGAGCACTTTCAGGCCCCCCCCCCACCACCCTCCCAGGATGCGGTACACCACAAATCACCCAGATGGGGTTAATAATATAGGTTACCAAAATCGACATATTGAGGCATCCCGAGAGGGACGTTCAATTTCTTCGTGATTTAGCTATGTATTTCCTTCAATCAGATAAATCATAATATATTTGGATAATCCAGTTGTAAGTTTTTCATGAGAGAACTATATATGCTAAAAAAGACGATTTCTGTAGGACCGTATTTTGAGAAATTTCGTACACAGATTTGGATTGTAATCGATTATTTCCGACCAGATACATTTGTACCAGACATGTTAATGCTCCCTAAAAAATATTCGTCATTGCGAAACATAAAAGTAAAATAGTAACATTTATTAATTACAGGGATCCTTGTTTGCAAATAGTTTTAAAGTTTTGAAAACATTTTGACTGAATGAAAGTTGCACCGTCCTCACAATGTATCACTGACACATACGACAAATTAAAAAAAAAGATACTCATCGAAACACAGAGACGGAGACTTTATTGTTTGAATTTGGTTTTCCTTGCTTTTCGCCAGACGTGATTTACAGTCTTAGCCATCGGAATGTACATCCCCTGGTCGGGCGACCGAGTAAGATTCCGCCACACCGGTGCATTTGAGCAAAAGTCATATTTCAACTCGTATCAATATACATTAATCCCAACTACTCAATTACTTTATATTTTATTAATATTTTATTAGCGGAATATTTTCATACTGATGCTACTGCCTATCACACAGTGTAAGCCTTTGCTGGAAATTTCACAAGTTTTAATGCAGTAATTGTTGCAAAATACCCTACATCATTATTACAGGAATTTACTGTGAATTCTCAACAATTCTGTATGTTCTACGTCTCATAGTAAATCACTCGCAACCTTAACGCATAAAACTATGGTGAAGTTCTATTAAATATAGATCAAATGTTTACAATGCATGTCATTCACTTTTGTTTTGTTTTCTCAGTTGTTAGGTGTCCAGCCTTGAGCGCCCCATCCCATGGTTTAAAACAGGGGACTAGGAGAACTTACAGAAGCTCTGTGACATTCAGCTGTAATACGGGTTATAATCTTGAGGGTTCAACCACGAGGGAGTGTCAGGCAGACTCGACCTGGAGTGGCCAAAGAACGAGTTGTCAAGGTGACACATTCAAGTTCCGAATTTCTAGTTTTTAGTATTTATTATTGTACCTTTACTCTTGGTGACAAGTATTACAATTTTCAATAGTGTTATTGTAAATCTGAAAATAATGCTATCACAAACTCACTATATAAGCCACCCGCATCAGATCATCTAACAGATTTTTCTCGGTGTTATCGAAGTGCCTCTCCATTGACTTGAAGGATATCGGGCACGAAACTCACATTCTTCGAAGAGGTGATTTCGTAGGCAGGTTGCCATTGATTGTAGTACCATACCACCCTTGAGGGACTCGGTATGATATATTTCCATGCCCTATACAGTTTAAGAGCCAAGATGTTGCTCCACGTTCTGTTAAACCGCTCACAGTCATGGTGAATGGATGTTTCAGGTGGACCATATTCGGCTCTTTCGAACGTACACGTTCCATATTTCTGCTCAGACAAAAAGGACGGCTAAGGGTTTTCTCAATGATGACGCACGACAATGTCATTGTGTGTGAAGGGGAAGGACCATGCTATATTTATACACTCGACGACTGGTGTAGCATGACTCAGTACCGGTACTTTATGTAGGATTTATCTCAGGGTGAAGTCGTATGCGGGGTTTTTCCCGAGTCAGCGGGGGGAGTGCATCGTATTCACCTTGTAAAAGTCCGTCCAGTGTCAACCAACCGTCTATAGTTACAGCATCTTCGCTTACCCAAGCCTAACACTACACGTGTTGCCTTGGCTGAACGTTACACATTATCTGATCAGAATACAGGTTTAGTGATGTCATAGCGCTATAAATATTCCGTGGTCCATATTAGGAGAAGTGCAATGTATGACCTCTTTAAAATTCAAAGGACGAGTTGCAGTAAGATAGCCGGCGGTACTACGCTGACCGTCTATTGTCAAGCCGCAATTATGTGGAAGCTCTGTGACGCTGTGCTAAACAGCGGAATCCCCAGGTCTAACAATAAATGACACCGGTTTCGAGGTCAGGCCACTCCAAACGAATTTATCGTTCTACACACAACATAACTCTAAATATGTTTTTTTAGTCCAGTATTTTAATCAATTTTACCTCGTCATTTATCTGACAATTTCATTTTATTTTGATTCTTTAAACTGCTCTCGTCAATTTCATGCCCTTTGCTCAAGTGACTTCCAATCAACCGTCGTGATATGACTGAAACATAGTTGAAAACGACGTTAAATTCTACTTACTTACTATACTTACTTGGCTTCCAATCAAAAGACTGGTGCAACAAATAACTCCTGTTGGCACGAGAATCGCCTGTCAAATGAATATATTCAACCGGACCTCGGGTGGAACAAACTTCATGTTTACACCTTTTTTTTGCAAACACTTTGCCCTTGACCTTCCGACACGTGCAAAGGGGAGAAGAACGCGTCGTGCGAGCCTGTGTTGTGTGAGTGAGAGACAGCATTGGGTGTTGATGATTCACTCTATCATCGAGCAGATCTGTCGATACCTTTATGTCTTTATCATGCGCTCATCTACCTTGATTCCAATGAAATTGTGAAACATATACTTTTCTTGTTTGGCCTGATGGTAAAACTCTGGCACAGTTCGCATTTCACTTTTCCAAAGGTGACACTCATGCTGACATCAACCGAACTCTCAAAAAATATATAAATCAGCTACTCTAATTATTATGCCTTCAACATAATAGTTCTGAGTAAAAATTGAGAAATAAAAAAGTTCGAAGGTCGACTTGAACGAAGAACAGTTAACCAACGCGCACACTGTATAGTTTTGTCAAATTCGAATTTGTCAATATATATATATATATATATATATATCATCTATACGTTTAATTATCTATGAAGACATTTTAAAGTTCCATTATGCTTCATAATTCGAAGAAAATAATCTCAAGTTTTATGAATACTAAAAAAGTAAATAATTCATGTCCACGAATGCAAACTGAGATTCACCGAAGCATACGAACTTACCACACGGCCACTGGCGTGATTGATTCTTCTTGAGACGTATATGGACTTGCAACATTTCGTACCAGGTTGCAAAACACAACGAATTGATTTTTCAAAATTTATCAAAAAACACTTCTTGAACCAAAATGAAATTAACACACATGAAACATTATTATATAATAACGAAATTACCATCAGAATGAATTTGGTTTGCGAGGTGTTTTTTCAGGAATTTAGAAAAACACTATGGGAATTCCCCCCAAAAATGTAAAAAAAAACACATTTGCATGTTTTTACATCCCATTAATTTGCACATTATGCATAATTTTCGATCGATTTTTCTCATGCATATCCAGCTACTGTTTTACTCTTAAATATTCGAAGTTGGCAGTTATACTGCTGAAATCAAACTTTTGTTCCTTACTGCAACAACTATGGGACAGAATTCCATCTTACTGCAACTCGTCCTTTGATTGGCTATTCGAAGGAAATTAACATCAATACACCCACCACTTGCCATATTTGGAGATTACACGGGCAGATATCAAAGAAAATCCTAGCTGCACGGTGTTGGCAAGCTCCTATCTTGATTGGCTATATGACATCGCGTGCGATTCTCGGTTTGAACAGTTTACTCTATTCAGTAAGTCAACGTAAATGACGGAATGTTAGTGTAGTATTTAACTTGAAAATGTGAATGTGAAGTTGAGATAGAGGTGTGGTATTGGAATCACAAAAAAAGTTTCGATGAGTTTGATATATTGTTTGCATGGATATGCATGCTCATGTCTGAATGAGGGTCACAACGGTAAGTAGATCAGACGTCATGTTATCATTCGCAAAGTAAACATATCGCTTATATATACACACGTGCATCTGTGCACGTGCGCATAGTAGCACACTTCTGTATGCTTGCAAACTGCACACTTTTTGCACACCCCACTGCACACCTCCGCACACATTGCACACTTGCACACTTTTGCACAACCAACTGCACAATTTAAAATATCTGCACACTTTTGCACACTGCACACTTAATCATATCTCCACTGCACACCCCGGCACACACTGCACACTCTCACACCTCTGGACAATCCTCTGTACAATTTAACACATCTGCGCACGCTCCACAGTTGATCACATCTGCACATCCCACTGCATACTTCTGTACACGCTTTTACACACTTGCACAATATATCTGCACTCTTCTACACATCTACATTTGAAACGATTTGACACATCTTTACAGATCAGCACCCCATAAAGCTTTAGCGTGCTTCAATATCTTCTTAATCCAACCAGCTAGGGAATTTCGTTGGTCGTCCGACATATTTGACCAGTTTTTTCCATCTTGCCTCGACGACGTCTTGTCTTGGGTCGTTTTTCAATCCTCCATGATGCATCAGCATCTTTGTTCACTAACTGGAGTTCTTTTTGATAAAATGTCCCTGTATTTCATCGTCCATGTAATCATTGAGTTGATATATGGATATCCCTTGTCGACGAAATCGTCTTTAAATTCTGAAAAGTTCCTCTGTCCACAGACTGTGGACAGTACAATGACTGGAATGATAAGAAGCAATATGATCGCGATGATCAGTTTGATGAGCATTCTCTCGTAAAGATCCATGGTGAATGAAAAGGGAGTACGCACGGATTTTTATATAGGTGTTGACGATGACGTCATACTCCATTTAGAAAGAGTGTATGTAAATGTTTACCGCCAAAAACAAGTGAATGCGTTGAAGACTACAAACATGATAGTTCAGAAGTTTTCTGGCGCTAGCGTATACAAATTTTTCTGACACATTTAACTAAGATGCAAGGCATAGGGCAAGTATATGGCTCACTGCTCTTTGTTTAGGGGGACTATTGACAAACATTGATGTGCGGGCTCCTGCGCTCCATTAAATATTAAGTAACAAAACTTCCTTTTACGGATCATTATATATTAAGTAACAAACGGCCTTTTAGGGTGGATGACATATTAAGTGACAAAACGCTCTTTCAGGGTGCATTACATAATAACGCTTGTGCTTCTACTGTCTATTTGTCTTCTTCTCGTATCCGGTACTGTAGTATTGTAAAATTTTAGTAAACTAACGTATATGGTAATAAAATATAATATACAGCTACAGTAACATCTTTGATATTTATATCGGCTTTTATTTCTTAATAACATAGGTAATATCGACATTTTGAGGCATCGCGAGAGGTACGTCTAATTCTTGCGATGAGATTTCGTTGTGATTTAGCTATGTATTTCCTTTAATCAGATACACCATGATACATTTGGATAATCCAGTATCAAATTGGTAACGAGAGAACTATATATGCTAAAAATCGACCATAGAGGTCCATGTCCCCCGCTAGCAGCACCAGTTATGGTGGATTACATCCACCATAACTGGCGCTGCTGCTGCGGGGGCCATGGACCTCTATGGTCGATTTTTTGGGGTCGATGATATCTCATATCATTGATAACAGTATGATTTGAAAATGGAGATATCGCTGATGAGCTTAACATAAATCTAATACAGCAGATGGCACCCATATTGGATTATGCACATCCATAAAACATAATACATGACTGTCCTCTCACTAAGGTCAAGGGACTCCCCAAGTTTGAAGTAGATCAGTTGAATCGTACTCCAGCTATTGTCCGGACAAGATCAAACTGCTCACAATCCAATATGGCTGACGGCGGCCATATTAGATTAGGTACATTGCTGAAAAACAATCCCAACTGTCCTCTCACCAATGTCAAGGCACACCCCAAATTTGAAGTTGATCGATTAAATCGTTCACGAGTTATTGTCCGGACAAGAAGATAAGATCCAACTACTTATAATCCAATATGGCTGACGGTGGCCATATTGGATTATGCACATCGCTGAAAAAAAATCCAAACCGTCCTCTCACCGATGTCAAGGCACTCCCCAAGTTTGAAGTAGATCAGTTGAATCGTACTCCAGTTATTGTCCGGACAAGATCAAACTGCTTAAAATCCAATGAAATCCAGTATGGCTGATGGTGGCCATATTGGATCAAGCACGTCCTTGAAAAACAATCCTAATCCTCCTCTCACCAATGTCAAGGTACTCCCCACATATGAAGTAGATCGGTTGAATCGTTCTCGAGTTGTTGTCCGGACAAGATCCAACTGCTTATAATCCAATATAGCTGACGGCGGCCATATTAGATTACGCACATTGCTGAAAAACAATCACAACCGTCCTCTCACCAATGTCAAGGCATACCCCAAGTTTGAAGTTGATCGGTTAAATCGTTCACGAGTTATTGTCCGGACAAGAAAATCTAAGATCGAACTGCTTATAATCCAAAATGGCTGACGGCGGCCATATTTGATTACGCACATTGCTGAAAAACAATCCCAACCGTCCTCTCACCAATGTCAAGGCACACCCCAAGTTTGAAGTTGATCGGTTAAATCGTTCACGAGTTATTGTCCGGACAAGAAAATCTAAGATCGAACTGCTTCTAATCCAAAATGGCTGACGGCGGCCATATTTGATTACGCACATTGCTGAAAAACAATCACAACCGTCCTCTCACCAATGTCAAGGCACACCCCAAGTTTGAAGTTGATCGGTTAAATCGTTCACGAGTTATTGTCCGGACAAGAAAATCTAAGATCGAACTGCTTATAATCCAAAATGGCTGACGGCGGCCATATTTGATTACGCACATTGCTGAAAAACAATCCCAACCGTCCTCTCACCAATGTCAAGGCACACACCAAGTTTGAAGTTGATCGGTTAAATCGTTCACGAGTTATTGTCCGGACAAGAAAATCTAAGATCGTACTGCTTATAATCCAAAATGGCTGACGGCGGCCATATTGGATTACGCACATTGCTGAAAAACAATCCCAACCGTCCTCTCGCCAATGTCAAGGCACACCCCAAGTTTGAAGTTGATCGGTTAAATCATTCACGAGTTATTGTCCGGACAAGAAAATCTTACGGAATTACGGAATTACAGAATTACGGAATCACGGAATTACGGAATCACGGACACCGGTGTTTCTAAGTCCCCCCCCCCCTACTAAGTAGCGGGGGACAACAAACAGAGCGGGGTTATTTGTGTAGGACCGTATTGTGAGAAATTTCGTACACTGATTCAGCTTTTAATCAATTATTTCCGACCGAATGCATTTGTACATACAGGTCCCCAAAAGATATTCGTCATTGCGAAACATAAAAGTAATATATTTCCATTTATCAACTACAGCGATCCTTGTTTGCAAACAGTTTTAGAGTTTTGAAATTTTTGGATTGAATTAAAGTTTCACCGTCCCCAAAATATTTCACTGACACATACGACAAATTTCAAAAAAGATACGCATCGAAACTCAGAGACTTTATTCTTTGAATTCGGTTTTCCTTGCTTTTCGTCAGACGCGATTTACAGTCTGAATGTACGTCCTCTGGTCGAGCAACCGAGGTAGCTTCCGCCACACCGGAGCATTTAAGCAAACGGCATATTTCAACTGGTATCAATATACATTATCCCAACTACTCAATTACTTTTAGAGTAATATTTTATTAGCTCAATATTTTCATACTGATGCAACTGCCTCTCACACAGTGTAAGCCTTTGCCTAAAATTTCTCACTAATTTACCAAAGTGTTAATGCAATAAAGTTGCAAGTACTGTATTGTAAAATGTAAAATAATTGTTGCAAAATACCCTTTATAACTATTACATGAATTTACTGTGAATGCTCAACAGTTCCGTGTGTTCTACGTCTCATAGTAAATTACTGGCAACCTTAACGCATTAAACTATGGTGAAGTTCTATGAAATATAGATTAAATGTTTACAATGCATGTCATTCACTTTTGTTTTGTTTTCTCAGTTGTTTGGTGTCCAGTCTTGAGCGCCCCGACCCATGGTAAAAAACAGGGGACGAGGAGAACTTACAGAAGCTCTGTGACATTCAGCTGTAATACGGGTTATAATCTTGAGGGTTCAACCATGAGGGAGTGTCAAGCAGACACAACCTGGAGTGGCCAAAGAACCAGTTGTCAAGGTAACACATTCAAGCTCCTAATTCGTAGTTTTTAGTATTTATTATCCGACGTTTTCTCTTGGTTATAAGTATTCAAATTCTCAATACTGTAATTTTGAATATGAAAATTATGCTATCATAAACTCACTATAGAAGAGTGAAAATTAATTGAATGAAAGACTCTTCACATTCACCGTATGCCATAGTTTCATATGATTCTCTTGGCTAACACCGGGATGAGTCACCAAACTTCGATTATGTTGTTTTATAATACCTATTTATTAGTATAGGACATTTCTTTGGTAAACGAATAATAATACACAGGAACAAGGATACTCCCAGCCTCGTGACATCATCTAAATGTATTCTATTGGTTTAAGAGACTGGATATCATTCATATCCAATTAATTAAAGGATGACACTTTCTTGGTAAAACAGAGACAGTTGTCCCGTGAGGGACTCGAACCCGCGCCCACACGAAGAGTTTGGCAACAAATCGCCAGCAGTAAATGTAGACGCTCTAAAGCACTCGGTCACCTCAGCTTCCACTAAAGGGGAGGTCCATTCTCTGGATTCCAATCTCCAACATTCCTTTGAGCTCTGAGGGCATGGGCTTATCAAGCACTATTATTATGGTCTTTACAACAGCGTGAACTTTCAACATTAGCATATTACTTTTAGAATAAGAAAGGATTTCGAATGTTCATTCCATCGAAATAAAGAATCTGTTCGACACATAGCGGAACGGTCGTATTGATAGCTAACCTTGGAAAGTACCTTTGCTTCACGAGATTGTGGGTAATAAAACACAACAACCTTGCAATTAAATGCTTCCCTTTATGGGCGTGCGAGATAACACATGTCTGCATGTTACACGACATGTGGAGACAGACCGTGTTTATCGTATGGAGACTACAGTTGGTGTGGTGTTATATAGCGATCCGGAAATAAAAGCGTTGTATTTTAGATTCCATTTCCTTGTCTGACCTCCTCGTCAAGCGAAAAATTGCAAGGAACATTTGTTCGATCATCCCTTGTTGATCAGAATCTCCGTTAAAGTTAATTGCTTTCGTTTCTAAAATCATTTAAATTTAATGTCTGGTTATATGCAAGGCATCTCAGCTCATCTTTGCCTTGAAAATGTGCAAAATAGAGTTAATTTCTTGGATATTGATCATGTAATGAGGAGAATAGCTCATTCCATATTGAATATATCAAGGGCATATATAATATATTTGATCAATTGGAAGGAGAGGTAATATTGGAAAGTTCATGATATTTAGTAAATACAATTCAATTTCATAGTACAGTTAGACCATCGGGCATTGGTTTCAGCAAGCCGGTATATACTGTGTAGTAATAATGATAAACTGTTTCTATTCCGTGAAGAAAACAAATATATTAGTTGCAATTGTTTTAAGCTGTAAAGAATTATCCTTTTTCCCATTTTCCATGATCAATTGAGATCGCTATACTAATTCGTTAGTAAAAGGTAATTTTGATTTAGAAAAACGAAATACCGATTTTTTTTGTCTACGGTACTGTGTGTAACATAAAACATTCGTACTATTACGGTTCGTATTTGAGTGTGGAGCGTTCATTGATAGTCGTTTACTTTTGGACACATCGTCGAATGTTCATTTCAAGGCAGCAAAGACTTTGTCCTGCATTCCTTCGTTCCCATTCTACACTGCAATGTATTTCAACAGACAACAGAATACTGTAAAACGCAACAATTAACACAGCACTGAACTTCGAGTAAATTTGCTCTCTGATTGCGGCTCGACACACAACAATCATACCGTCATACACTCATTCTTTGAAAAGGCAGCCAAGTTAAATTTGACGTCGCACTACATGCCGTGTCGGATGATTTCAGTGTTTCAATGTCTGGCCAACCCCACGAACGAATGCGGTGGAAATGAACATCACTTGGATGGGAATAAACATTCGACAAAAAAAGACAAGGGCTTCTGCTGAAAGGCCACGCTAAACTAAGAACCGTAGTAAGGGACCAGATTTGCATACTGGCAAAAATGTCTTCGTTGCGATGGAATGAACATTCGAAATTCTTTGTCATTCTAAAACTAATATGCTAATGTTGAAAGTTCACGCTGTTGTTAAAACCGTAATATCAATCTCTAACTATTATAAATCCACCCAATGCTCTCAGATTTGGCAAAGCTGGTTTAATTTGATTTTTAAAGAGCATTCAGTTTTTTCAATTGATATAATCTTTCATTTCGTATCGTAGAACAGGCAAATTTTGAATATGAAAATTATGCTATCATAAACTCACTATAGAAGTGTGAAAATTAATTGAATTGAATTTAGTTTAATCTACGCTTGAATGAATAGAATCTGGTAAGTAGACATTTATCATTTTTAAATCTCCTGTATATAATCTTGAATTATGATAATTTCTTAGCCATTGTTGATTGTTATACAAAATTGAAAAATTTCATTCAACTTAATAATAACTTCTATTAACCCTACCAGGCCTCGGTGGTGGCCAAAATGCCCCCTCCCTACCAAACTACCTATCTCCGGAACTAAAATTGGAGAGGTGAAACTCCGTGACTTTATGGTTTATCACATTATGATAATTTTGATAACCCCCCGAGCAGAAGATCATGGGTAAATTCAAGATGGCGGTCACGTGGGGTACCAGAAAAATGATGTTTTCGTCATATTTCTTCCAAATTCATGCTTTTCCGCGATGAAAATCGGACAAAAAATATTTTATTTCACATCACATTAATATTTGCTAATTTATCATTCAGTTTTTTGCGGAGAAATGGCATAAATAAAAAATTCAGAAAATCTGACCGGAAAATGGACCAAAATGCCGTTTTTGAAAATGAAATCACCATGACGTCATCAAAGCGGCCATCTTGAATTTTTTACATTTTCCGGTAGATCTTGACAGAAGGGTATAGTGTGGTAAATTTCAGCCCCCTAGCTCACGGGGTAAGACAAATAATTAAGGGAGGGGGCAGATAGGGTTGAAGGATTAAAGATAAAATAAATTGACGTGATTATGTAGTATGATTCTACCAATAGAAAATAGAATCCGCTCCACACACTCATTTTGTATCTGCTTTAATTTGTCTTCATTATTTAGCATAAACATTTCATCAATATTGCAGGAGAATTATTGCTGAGGAGTAGTAAAATCTTCTTGATGCCAATTAAATTCGAAACTTTGAATGAAAGTTTCTCCATAGTGATTATTTCCCGATCGCCCTTGTTTTCGCTTTATTTATTAAACATTACGAAACAAAGTAAACAAATGTATGAGACAATGAGTCAATTTGGATATCAAAGACCACGAAACAGAATAAAATGATTTACACAGTACGGTACAGGGGCAGGCTTTCTAACTTGTAAAATATGAGCTCCAACCTCGTCTGTACGACTTTGGAAATATTCATCGTCACGTTTCGAGATAAACACTAACGGTGGTGTTCGACTTGGTTATGCCAAGAGTGGGAAAAGTTGTTTTCGGTAAAATTGCTCAGCTACAGCATGCGCTGTATTGTTACCAGGATTCATTTTTGTAAAAAAAATATATAAAAAAAATTGTCGGGGAAACATAATAATACCATACATAATTGTTTATCATGAACACATCCGAATTATTTATCTCGCCTGGACCAAGAGTGTTATTCTCAGTTTATCGGCCAATACTACCGTGAAGAACCCTAAAAAATACATTGACCATTCATCTCCAGTTCATTCGGTGCATATAGAATGCAGAAAAAATAGGACAAAATAAAACTATCTTTTACCGAGGCCTATAGAAAAGCAAAACGTGTAAGCTAGTCCAAATATACATTGATTGATAACGCCGATCCAATCTCCCATGGAATGTCGTACAAATTCAAATAGGGCGGTTGATATCCATAACAAAATTTCAATATTAGAAATCGTTAAAATATATATGTTGACGATCGTATATGGAAAAAATACCGGAAATTACATGTCATGTCAGATAGTGTTGACTGCGTGAAGATTTGAAATTTACTATTCACAATCAGAACATGCTACGGAACGGAATTCATGATCATCGATCTATATTCCGCCCACATACCATGGTAAAGTGTGATACCCTAATACAAACCTCTGTGGGGATCTCGTATAATTCGTTCTCAAACTACGACCCAATACTCGAGAGGGTATTATATAAAACGATTGCATTTTTATTATATTTCACACAAGGACGCCATGTTTGGAAACGCAACTTATTAACCCTGCCAGGAATGTATGTATCACCACCGTGTTGGTGGATGTATGTGAGGGGGGCTGTATTCACCCTACCAGGTATGGATGTACCACCGCCGGGGTGGTGGATGGGGGGTTGGGGTGGTGGTTAGCTTTAGTGACTGGGTGTATTTTGTATGAATATTTTTCATGCTGAAAATCAATAAATAACATATAAAACCATAAAGTCAGCCGAAATAAACTAATTGTTTTATACAGAGGGAAGATGCGCAAAAACAGATCAAAATATCAAAAATGTGATTTTATGTGAATCCCAAGTGGCCGCCACTTTGAATTTCCAATGATTCTCTACAACGAGGAATGTCCGAGTGTTATTTATCATTTCCCAGCGTGGGAAATTCGTAACGAGGATAGGATGGGGATGTGTCTCATAAAAAGACCCGGTATTGCTGTGTCGAGAGGGATGATAGTTTGGGAATAAGGGCAATAGTCGTTTGCATGGATAAAATGGTCAGTGGAACAATGTAGCCTAAATGATACTTTCCTTTAATAGAAATTCCTTGCCCTCGTGGCGAGATAACATCAGTATTTTCTTCACTAAAACGTTCCATTTGTATGAAAACAGTGTTGGGTGGTTTCAACACAAACGTCTATTGTATGAACTAAAACTTCATATCATACAGCTGAAAACGCGCGTAGTATGAACAAAAACAGTTTATCAGCACAAGCCTGTTCGATCAAAACAATTTTATGTTGTATCGCCAACGAGTGTACATCTACACAATCGCGCGATATGAATACAAACTTGTGCTAAACCAACTTAAACGTTATATCAGCTGAAACTAGCCTTGCATAAACACAAACTCATTTCTTTAGCATATTAAAATTCTTCTTGTCCATACAACTCGAGTGTTTATTGATGCAACTCGAGTTTGCTTTAATGCATGTACGCAACACAGATGTGCAAATCTGACGGACTGAAAATTGTTCTTGCCCCAGGATTGTGTACCAGGCTAGGGGTTGAGGCAGCATCCCCCTTCTCCTATTCTCGCCACACACACACCACACACAAATACAAACCGGACTAAGATTTATATCATTTACTTTGGTTAATATTGTAAAATATATTTCATGGGAATTTCAAATCATGATATGGATATTCTTTACCGCAAAAGGCCGATTGACCCATGAGCCAAACCATAAAAGAACATGATATATAGACGACGAAGTGGCAGACATATACAATCGGAAGCAAAAAATACACATATGTATATATTGGGACCGATTCACATATCAGCAAAATATGAATCAGTATGAAGAGAGATTAACATTTGTGTTTGGGGAGAGGAGTCGTTAAGTTGGGGCCCATAAAGATGCACATTTCTCACTTTGAAAGATTTTGTAATAAACAATGACAATTTTTTAATTACAGTCGCCGAATCAGAAGAAATTAAACAAATTATCTTTATAAAATCCTGGTACCTCCAGTATTACTCAGATATATATCGTTCGCGGTGCAGATCATACAAAGGGCAAATTAAAACAAAGTGCAATTCGTCCTCTAACACATCACACGCAGAGCATTTTCTTTCTTCCAGTGGAGCTTTGATAGCCCTTTTCCATCTACCCATCTCAATTTCTAATCGGTGGTATGATGTAAGAAATCTAGTAAACGCAGTTCTAATAAATTTGGTTGCTGCAATGTGTCAGTATGGCTGAAAACGGAAAGTGCTTTTTAGTATGTAAAACCAGACTCTGCTAGACAATTGCAAACGAGCATGCTAATTTTTAACGAAATTATCATTTCTATGTATAAGAGGTAAAAAGGCTGTCACGCTGCCAACAGACTGGTCTGGTCTTCCCAGGCATGGAGTAAACTTGAACGACCTCATACAGCAGGGGGCACACAGCAGGGTTAACCAACTTTTCTGGTTCGGATGATCAATTGATTCTACCAATAGTACCATATAAATCCGGTTAATGTACTTCTTTTCACTTAATGCAATTACTTTCAACCAAAGTTTAACAATAATATATATTCTGCGTGTGATCATTGATACTCTACCTAATTCACCATATACAAACTAAATATGTGTACATTTTTTAACCCCAGGAACTGTTTTACAGAAAAGTAAGTGAATACGTTCTATATGGTCTACTCTTGCAAAAGCCCACACCTCAGCGCCATTTTCACCTATAGGGCCCATAGGGCTGTGGGGTCTTGTCGTTGCTATGTACGTACGCCCGTCCGTCCGTCAACATGTGTTCTTGTCCGCTGAATATCTGCAGATCTATCAAGTCGGGCCTGACCAAACTTTGGTGAGAGCTTTCTGAATGTTGACTGATAAAATGATTATATATTCAGACGGCTATGATGATTTCATGATTTTTAATTATTTTTTTATTATTTATTGATGGCTCAGCTTGTGCACTGTTATCTATGCCCACCGGGAAGCCTTGGCTGCATGTTTCATTGTGACTTTTGAAGGTTCCCTGATACAAGAAAGCGGTCCATTCAAGATTCAAGATTATCATTGGATGGAAACCCCCAATTCCCATATATTCTGGGAGATTACATGATGCTACACTTGTTCAAACTATGCACTACCCTCGAGAGGATTTCCCCACCCCTGGGGCACTAAATGTTAAAGGTTTGGACTTTTTCCTTTCCACAGATTCTCAGCCTCATGTGATATGTATGATATGCAGTGTACAGTGTTTTTTCACACACACATGCTGAATCACCCAAAATTTATTCCTTTATAGTAATAACTAACAGGTTGATGACATTATTTTATTTCAGAAGTACAAGAGGAAATAACCGGCGGGGGGATCCAGCAGTATCGGACCCCTGTTATGTTTGAATTTCGCGTCGCCTTAAATGAAGGACACATTTTCCTTCAATTTTTGCTACATCGAATATCCGAAAGCTTTTGCACAAACCATATTTTATTTCAGAAGAATAATATGAAATAACTGACAGGGGAATCCCTGCAGTATCGAACCCCTGTTACATGTAGTTTGAATTTCGCATCGCCTTAAATGAAGGACAACATTTTTCTTAAATTTTGATATTGAATCATTCTACTCCACATCATATGATTTATCCTAAAGCCTTTGCATAAATATATTTTATTTCATAAGTATAATATGAAATAACTGGCAGGGGGAATCCCTGCAGTATCGAACCCCTGTTTGTTTGAATTTTGCGTCGTCTTAAATGAAGGACAATATTTTTCGTCAATTTTGCTGTTAAATCATTCTATTCTACATCATATGATTTATCCTAAAACTTTTGCATGAACCATATTTGTGTCCACACATTTAACTGGTACAACATAATGCTTCAATTTGTGTCACCAAACATGTTACTGTACCTTGAAAATTATTAAAAACGATTAGGAGAGCTCATTCTTAGCCTGACTCTGGGCAATTTTGAACCAGTTTGCATACCCGAGCTTATGTTTCCAAATAATGATAAGGGTGGGCCTGTGTCAATCAGTGTGTTTCTAGGCCATTAACTTGTTATCGCACTTGGGCAATGCATAAATTGCCACCGATAAACACTTTCTTGCATGCTGTAATCCCAGCACAGCGCTCACATGAAAACGAAGTCTATAAAATACGATACAGAAATCACACAATTTGTATCCGTAGGGCTGTATCCATGGATTTTTTGCAGGTTCCGATCCCAAACTCCAAGTTCCTTTTCGTAATTCATTATTGAGGGTCCAATTTTTTTTAGTGAATTTCGCCGCAAAGGGCCTGTGATCAGTCACAAAACAGAGGTTTATTAACATGAAATTCAATACCCAGCTATGCAAACGGATCGATATTGAGGCTCCCAGAAGCTTTTTCTGTCAGTATTTCCTTCAGAAATCCCTTCAAATTGGACAACAACACTTTCGTTTTGTTTTTTTTTTCATATGAGTTTTGGGCGCCCATACGTTTCCGGAACTAAATTGGCTCTAGATGCAACCCTGATCCTATTTGACTAAAAAAAACAGGCTGAGGGGTCCACGCACCTTTTAGGTGCTTGCCTGCAATTCATGTTAAGAAAATGGAGCACTTGTTTGTCAAATAGATCCAATGAGTGTTTTGATGACAATTCGCCAAATTTATGTAGCATTTTGTTAAGTTGAAAAATTGCCTTTTGTACCTGGCCTGGCCAGTGTGTTTTGTGCATCTGCAAAAGACCCACCTAAAAGTAAACACAATTCCTTATTACGTGAACCAGCTTACAATTTCAAGTGGTAAAATACCATATCTACAACTCATGTTCTGGGGCAAATTACAACACATATAAGGGAAGTGAGAAGAGGTGCTGACATACTGACTGCGTCACATGACTTCACATAATAGTGTTCTGGTTAACCCATTCTAAAGCACATACCAAGAATCTAACGATTCGTAATATATGTTGTATCTCAGGTACGCTTTTATTGTACCTGTTCATGTGGAAACTTGGATGATATGACCACACGGCCCCTAGCACCGGCATAAGCGGTATTAGATACAAATCTAGAGAGCTATGATGAAAATGCTCTGACAACTCGTATACTGGTAATTGGTGAGCTGTTTCGCTGTAATAACTCGTACATTGAAGATTGGTGAGCTGTATCGTCGTCAGATGTAAATGACGGCTTTTAACACAAAAGACTAGTCTGTAAGGCCCGATGTCGACCCAGCATCAACTTCCCACAAATGCCAACATATATCAAAGACCAAAAGGTCTGTACAGGGGGCGAGCCTCGGGGACGAAACGTCCACCAGCAGAATCTCGCCATATACAGGAAAACGCCCACCTTTCATGAAATCCATTACTTTTGACTTCTGAGCGTTTATTACAAACTTCCAATCTTGACAATACTCATACAAAATATTTAGGCCATTTTGCACGACAGTTGCAGTTTCTGCAAAATGACAATATCATCTGCATAGAGTAATACAGTTTCAGCATATCAACATTTAAACTCTCAGCACCTTTCGATAAAACTCATTTTGTCTAACAACGCGTGTACAGGTGAATTCATGACGGAGCAGACCATTTATTTTAACTCGAGATTTGACAGCTCTATACATAGATACAATAACATCAAGCATTTTACCATGAACTCCCAATTTGATTAATTTAGACCATACCAAATTTATGGCGACATAATCGAACGCCTTTGAGAAATCAATGAAGGCACAATAAAGTTTATCGCCTCTATTTACAAAATGATTAATCAGGCCATGAAGAACAAAACTATTTTATGCAGTGCCCAATCCTTCCCTGAAATCAGATTGGGCCTCAATATATACATAATAATTTCCAACCCACTGAACCAGACGGTTATTGAGAACTCGTTTAAAAAGCTTACCGATGTTACTGGGTAAGGTATGCCACGGCAGTTATCTACTTCATTACGACTATCTTTCATAGGCAGTGGTATAATATAGCACTCTGACCAAGCAGGAGTAAAATAACCCGCTATTAGAATTTTATTGAATAAAGTAAGTATAGTAAACAGTAGATTTCCATCACCATATATAATGTATTCATTTAATATGCAGTCTGGCCCGCTTTATTTATTTCGTTTCAATGGAAAAATAGCAGATTGAATTTCGTTATGTGATATCGTCTCATCTAACTCACTAAATATCACTTGTACCTCATTCTTAATATACATATTATCAATAAAATCTGCATCTTCATCAAAGCTAAAATGCTTATTCCCAGGATTATTTTACTGCCTTGAAGTAACTTTCAAAATTTGACAGAGATATTGTAAGCGACTGAATGCCACCGGTACTCTTTAATAGTTCCCAATATTCTTTAGCATTTTCAAACCGTAATTTCTCTAATGTGAGGGTTTGCAATACACCATATGCATGCCTAGAATTTCGCAGTACTCTTTATAATTTGTATTCAGACCGGGCATTTACCATTCCAATCCTACATATGCCTGAATTATCTCCCAGTAGGCACTTAATTTTAGAAAGAACAGTTTTTTCTTCATGTCACAATTTTTATCAAACCATGGGTCAGACTTCTTGGATACATCTATCTTTGGCTTTTAAGAATAGTTTGCCACAATAAAATACCAATCAAATTATTCAGAGATGGAACAATTGACTGTCCAACATTATCACAATTATTAGCCATTAGGTCAGCATTGATCTCATCCAGCTTCATAGTGACATTTTCACAATTTAAATATTCCAAAATTAATCTAACCGATCGTCATCCCATACGTACATGTATCTATTATAAATTAACAAGTTCGCATAATCTTCTTCATTGTTCCAATTTCTCTGATCACATACGCTGAGAGAAATTACACCTTGGTCAGATAGGATGTTTGGGCCTTCCACGTTGAATAAATTCATGCAGTCAAAAAAATATGGAGAAACTAGCACGTAACTAGCAAGACTCATGCCGTTGTGCGTTATACATGTAAAGGACGTGTCCGCTTTACCCGGGAAAAATCCCTCTTGCTGTCACGTTAGTAAAGCGAAATAAATATTTCTCCATGTCAGCATGAAAAGTTGTGTTTCATACATATAAAATACTGAAATTTTACACTGAAAATTCTCACAGCCAATGGTGACGTAAAACGGCGTCGATGAACGTTGGAAAATGGGCGCTTGGTCGTTTTTATATTTTTTGGATACATTTTCACAGGGAATTCCCTTTGTATACAAAATATGACACCTCCAACCAAGTTCTCAAGTTTATCAAATATACCACAAACATATATTGAAATATCATTTTGGTTGAAGGTGTCATATTTTCATGAAATTTAAAATAAGTTTTGTTTTCTCTGTTCACTTGGAAGACGGCGTTATATTGGCATTGTAACAGTGTTAGTAGTAGGGAAAGGCGATTTAAAGCCTAATTCTTCCCGGATGTAACTATGACGTCACAACTTCCGATGGTGGCGCCATCTGTACACTTTGGACGCAAGGGAGGAAATGCGGAGGAGAGGTCAAGGCATGTACTGCCCTATCTAGGCTATAGTTCTGGCAACCTTTGACCTCGAATTCTTCTGCGGTGATGCGGTCTGGTGGTGATGCGGTCGCGGGAGAAAGCTTCCGCGGACAGAAAGTAGTCCCATGGGTTGACTTCCAATGTTACGGGGAATACCTAAATGAGGTCAAGTGCACGTCACGGTAAATTGAGCAACATTACCCTAAAAAACCCCTCACATTACCCTCAAAAAACCCTCTAAGACATATAATAATAATAAAGATACCCTATAGGTGTTGTACGATCTTATTATGACGAGTCTAGGATCAGTGCGACCCCAGGGTCGAGCGTTTATTGTCCGGTATGTCTCCGCAAAAAATAAACAAACAAAATGGCGGCGCTTGCTATGGGGATTCCCGTTTGACATCACGACATCAATCGCGCTGCCCTCTGGAGGCAAGGAAGACAACTCTGACTGGGCGAACCCTCTGTAGGACAAATGCCGGGTCATCTCCCCTGATTCGAACATTTGCGTCTTTACGGGGAATACCTAAATGGACGTTTTGGAGCTAGGGGAGGCACTAATGGACCGATGGGGTCGAGTGAGGTATCAAAGTGAAGCATTTGTGAAGAAGCATCTAATGGGCTGGGTGTGGGGTTGAAATAGCGGCATTCTGCGCATGCGCAGTGGCCCAAGGGTATGGAAATAGACGTTTTGGGAGCTAGGGGAGTTACTAATGGTCCGATGGGGTCGAGTGAGGTATCAAAGTGAAGCTTATGTGAAGGGGCATCTGATGGGCTTGGTGTGGGGTTGAAATAGCGGCATTCTGGGCATGCGCGGTGGCCCAAGGGTATGGAAATAGACGTTTTGGAGCTAGGGGAGGCACTAATGGGACGATGGGGTCGAGTGAGGTATCAAAGTGAAGCATTCGTGAAGGGGCATCTAATGGGCGGGGTGTGGGGTTGAAATAGCGGCATTCTGCGCATGCGCGGTGGCCCAAGGGTATGGAAATAGACGTTTTGAGATCTAGGGGAGCCCCTAATGGGCCGATGGGGTCATATGAGGTATCCATGTGAAGCATTCGTGAAGGAGCATCTGGTGGGCTGGGGGGTTGAAATATCGGCATTCTGCGCATGCGCAGACGCAATGCGAAGCTCTCGTCCAATCAGAAGCGAGTATTTCAAATCCGACACAGAGCTCTCAGCCAATCAGAAGCGAGTATTTTAACCCGGTGCATTATGGGACATATCCAAGATGGCGGCACGTGTGTTCAAGATGGCGGCACCTCCGGTGTCGAAAACTGGCCATTTCGTCGGGATGTGGTTACCTAGTGACGAAAACTGGACCCTGTATGGGTCCAGCTAGACGTTTTGGAGCTAGGGGAGCCACTAATGGTCCCTTTGGGGTCATATGAGGTATCCATGTGTAGCCTAGGTGAGGAAGCCTCCGATGGGCTGGATGTGAGATTGAGATATCGGTATTCTGCGCATGCGCAGCCTGGATCGCGGGACAAAAGGTCACATCCAGGTCAAACGGTCCAACGTCCAATGAGACAATGTTGCGGCATCGATATAGTCAGAGCTTGAGCACAAAAAGGGATTATAGATTAACCTGGGAAAGATGGGCAGTTCCATTTGGACCAATCAGCGGTCGAGAAAAAGAGCCAATCAGCGGTCGAGAAAAAGAACCAATCAGCGGTCGAACAATCAGCCAATCGAATTGGGGTACTCACGGTGTGCTTTCGCTGACGTCCGCGCCTACATCTGGGTTCTTGTACACCCAGGTAATGTTTTCTGGACATGGATGGGTTACCTTTGGCTCCATTCTAGGCCACTGATTGGCTAATACGGTGTTCAAATCAGTTTCATGCATTATGCTCATAGAACTTATAGCAACGTCCGCCAACGCCAAGCTTAACGCTTCAACGCCCTGGTGAAATAGCTCAGAAGTTCTGATTTTCTAGATATTCCATGGAATTGTTACTAATTCTTCGAAATGCAGTGACGCCCGTCGTTACGCCTTAGCGCTCTAACATAACGCCTTGACGCCATGATATAGACCGGAGAGAGAACAACAACAACAACAACAACGATGACACATGAGAGAACAACAACAACAAGAAGTTTTTTCATATAGTTTATTTCCCCCAATGTTACAGCATACCCACGCTGGGGGAGCCGCGTTGGGTATGTTTACAACTCAAAAAGACTCTTGCCCAATCAGAGGCCACCATTTGCATCTGTCATATTCGTTCCTGTCCGTTAGATGTATTCTTGTCCAATCAGAAGTGCGCGCCGGGGTCAAAGGTCAGTTGCGGTCACCTTTAGCGACGTACACTAATCAGAAGCGAGTATTTCAAATCCGTCACAGAGCTCTCGTCCAATCAGAAGCGAGTATTTTGACCCGGTGCATTATGGGACATATCCAAGACGGCGGTTCCAAAATGGCGGATCCAACATGGCGGCTCCAAAATGGCGGCGTATGTCAGAGCAATAGCACGAAAGCAACATTTGCTTGAACGCATCATTAAACGACGTTAAAGCGTTAAGAAAGTGTGTTAAGTCGTTGAGACGGGCGTTAAGGCGTTGAGACGGGCGTTAAGGCGTAACGACGGGCGTTGACGGGCGTCGCTGCATTTCGATGAATTGGTGTCAATTCCATGGAAATCAGAGCTTCTGAGCTAATTCACCTGGGCGTTGAAGTGTTAAGCTAAGCGTTGACGGGCGTTACTGTCTATAAAAGCGAGCGTATTTCCAAAAACACGCACAGTCGACGTTCAACCGTCAACATGACTTATACTTGCTCTGAGTGCGAACGCACGTTCACCAGACATTACGATATGATGCGACACCAGAAAACTATACATGGGATTGAAGACTCTGAGGAGTCCGTTGAGGCGGATGCTGATACAGAGACTGCTGAGAGTGTACCGACTGATACCGAAACAGAGATTGCCGAGAGTCTATCTAGTGATGCGGGGAGCTTGACCTCAGATAGTCAGCATACGTCCGTGGAAAGTGATGCAGAACCTACCTTCTGGGATCGTATTGTGACAGCAGCTATCAATACTTACGCTGCAGCGATTGAGGACGCCGGAGAGGATAATTTACAACAGACGTACACCCCAATGCGCCCCCGCATCAGGAAAACAGCCATGGCGATCTATGAACAGTATACCTTACTACCGCTTGAAATGAAAGGCGATCCCACGCACAGGTCCATCATGAAGACCAAGCGTCACTTAGAAGAGGCTATGGGGCTACCACCCACCGAGGCCCTGGAAAATGCTATCAGAATGCGCAAACAACTGTTTCAGGACATGCTGCCCAAAGAATATCCAGGCCTGTCCGACGATGATTAGAATAAACGGTTCAGAGCGAACATGGTCGAATTACAAGCGTCTAGTCCGTCATTCATAATCCAGCCGTCGTCCATTAGAGAATATCCGCGTCCATAATCCGAAGACCTATTCTATTTTCCATATAACAGTATTAGCACCAAATTCAAAAAGACAATCATAGTATACATAAACATAGGCTTGTTTCCTGCAAGAGAGAAGCGATCAACAGTTTTCAATGATGCCGGCAAGACATCATGATGTTCCAAAAATATCAAATCCGTATCGCTGATCAGTATTCTTAATCCGTAATATTCGTTTTAGAGTCGTTATCCAAAAAAGATGTATCTCAGTCACGCTTTGATTGTGGCTGTTCATATGAGCATCATGAGGATATTGAAGTACATGTGTTCATACGGCCCCTAGCCCCGGGTTAAGCGGAATTAGACACAAGTTACGAAACGTAGCGCCATAGATCTTGCACGCTGCGTTCGTACTTTGCTATCAGCATGCGATATGTATCGCCAAATTTGAGAAACTTTGAGTGGAGGCGCTTGGTGGAATAGCCCTGTTTTATAAGTTTCTGCAACAATGTGTTGTGACGTTGATTAAAATCATCACATTTAACACAGGATCTAGCAAATGCTACTAAGCGAGATATGTATACGCCATATGCAGGTCCCACTGGAATATTACTATCCAGAAAGGGATAGTTTACGATGTCGAAATTGTAATCATCTCTTTTGTCATAAAATCGACGAGAGAGAATGCCCGCTTCATTTTTATAGAGATAGAGATCTAAATAAGATGTGCCTGTAGGGCTATCTGTAGTTTCCTTCAAATCCAGTGAAGGTGGATATATATCCTTCACTGCGTCATTTATATAGCGATTATCTACAGCGAGAAGATCATCTATATAGCGTTTGGTGAATGAGAAGGAACGGGCTTTGAATGGATCGGTTTTTGAAAGCGCCTGCATATAGTCATATTCATAAGAGAACAGATACAAGTCAGCCAAGAGGGGTGCACAATTAGTACCCATTGGAATACCTATATGCTGCTGATATATTGTGTTGCCAAATTTCACATAGATATTTTTAATGAGAAATTCAAGCAACTCTATAAACAAAGAAACATCCCATGAATGATATCTTTTGTATGTAGTCGAGCTAAAGAATGCTTTATGGCTTCCGACATTAATATATCTACGATCAGTTTTCTTGAACACAGATACTATTAATGAACTTATACGGTCAATAAGGTCCTGATGAGGGATTGTAGTATAGAGTCGAGAAATCCCATGTGGATACATGTCTGTACGGTATGGGGCCTTTAGCATCAAGTTCTTCCGTGAGACATTTTGAGTTTTTCAATATCCACATACATTCAACGCCAGAGTTCTTAGAGATAGTGGCGCAATACCTTTCTCAAAATGCCTTTACCTCCTGAAGGGCCCTCGTCAATAGGGTTGCTGAAATGGCGACTTCTGATTGGATAAGAATACATCTAACGGACAGGAACGAATATGACAGATGCAAATGGTGGCCTCTGATTGGGCAAGAGTCTTTTTGAGTTGTAAACATACCCAACGCGGCTCCCCCAGCGTGGGTATGCTGTAACATTGGGGAAAATAAACTATATGAAAAAACTTCTTGTTGTTGTTGTTCTCTCATGTGTCATTGTTGTTGTTGTTGTTGTTGTTTTCTCTCCGGTCTATATCATGGCGTCAAGGCGTTATGTTAGAGCGTTAAGGCGTAACGACGGGCGTCGACGGGCGTCACTGCATTTCGAAGAATTAGTAACAATTCCATGGAATATCTAGAGAATCAGAACTTCTGAGCTATTTCACCAGGGCGTTGAAGCGTTAAGCTTGGCGTTGGCGGACGTTGCTATAAGTTCTATGAGCATAATGCATGAAACTGACTATGAACACCGTATTAGCCAATCAGTGGCCTAGAATGGAGCCAAAGGTAACCCATCCATGTCCAGAAAACATTACCCGGGTGTACAAGAACCCAAATGTAGGCGCGGACGTCAGCGAAAGCACGCCGTGAGTACCCCAATTCGATTGACTGATTGTTCGACCGCTGATTGGTTCTTTTTCTCGACCGCTGATTGGCTCTTTTTCTCGACCGCTGATTGGTCCAAATGGAACTGCCCATCTTTCCCAGGTTAATCTAGAATCCCCTTTTTGTGCTCAAGCTCTGACTATATCGATGCCGCAACATTGTCTCATTGGACATTGGACCGTTTGACCTGGATATGACCTTTTGTCCCGCGATCCAGGTTGCGCATGCGCAGAATACCGATATCTCAATCTCACGTCCAGCCCATCAGAGGCTTCCTCACCTAGGCTTCACATGGATACCTCATATGACCCCAATGGACCATTAGTGGCTCCCCTAGCTCCAAAACGTCTAGCAGGACCCATACAGGGTCCAGTTTTCGACACTAGGTAACCACATCCCGACGAAATGGCCAGTTTTCGACACCGGATGTGCCGCCATCTTGAACATACGTGCCGCCATCTTGGATATGTCCCATAATGCACCGGGTCAAAATACTCGCTTCTGATTGGCTGAGAGCTCTGTGACGGATTTGAAATACTCGCTTCTGATTGGACGAGAGCTTCGCATTGCGTCTGCGCATGCGCAGAATGCCAATATTTCAACCCCACACCCAGCCCACCAGATGCCCCTTCACATAGGCTTCACTTTGATACCTCATACAACTCCATCGGCCCATTAGGGGTTCCCCTAGCTCCCAAAACGTCTATTTCCATTCACTTGGGCCACCGCGCATGCGCAGAATGCCGATATTTCAACCCCACACCCAGCCCATTAGATGCCCCTTCACGAATGCTTCACTTTGATACCTCACTCGACCCCATCGGCCCATTAGTGCCTCCCCTAGCTCCAAAACGTCTATTTCCATACCCTTGGGCCACCGCGCATGCGCAGAATGCCGATATTTCAACCCCACACCCAGCCCATCAGATGCCCCTTCACGAATGCTTCACTTTGATACCTCACTCGACCCCATCGGCCCATGAGTGCCTCCCCTAGCTCCAACACGTCTATTTCCATACCCTTGGGCCACCGCGCATGCGCAGAATGCCGATATTTCAACCCCACACTCAGCCCATCAGATGCCCCTTCACGAATGCTTCACTTGGATACCTCAGTCGACCCCATCGGCCCATTAGTGCCTCACCTAGCTCCAAAACGTCTATTTCCATACCCTTGGGCCACCGCGCATGCGCAGAATGCCGCTATTTCAACCCCACACCCAGCCCATCAGATGCCCCTTCACGAATGCTTCACATGGATACCTCATATGACCCCATCGGACCATTAGTAACTCCCCTAGCTCCAAAACCGCTATTTGCATACCCTTGGGCCACCGCGCATGCGCAGAATGTCGATATTTCAACCCCACACCCAGCCCATTAAATGCACCCTCACATAGGCTTCACTTTGATACCTCACTCGACCCCATCGGTCCACTAGGGACCCCCCTATCTCCAAAACGTCTATTTAGGTATTCCCCGTAAAGACGCAAATGTTCGAATCAGGGGAGATGACCCGGCATTTGTCCTACAGAGGGTTCGCCCAGTCAGAGTTGTCTTCCTTGCCTCCAGAGGGCAGCGCGATCGATGTCGTGATGTCAAACGGGAATCCCCATAGCAAGCGCCGCCATTTTGTTTGTTTATTTTTTTGCGGAGACATACCGGACAATAAACGCTCGACCCTGGGGTCGCACTGATCCTAGACTCGTCATAATAAGATCGTACAACACCTATAGGGTATCTTTATTATTATTATATGTCTTAGAGAGTTTTTTGAGGGTAATGTGAGGGTTTTTTGGGGGTAATGTTGCTCAATCTCATTTAGGTATTCCCCGTATACATTAACATTGGAAGTCAACCCATGGGACTACTTTCTGTCCGCGGAAGCTTTCTCCCGCGACCGCATCACCACCAGACCGCATCACCGCGGAAGAATTCGAGGTCAAAGGTTGCCGGAACTATAGCCTAGATAGGGCAGTACATGCCTTGACCTCTCCTCCGCATTTCCTCCCTTGCGTCCAAAGTGTACAGATGGCGCCACCATCGGAAGTTGTGACGTCATAGTTACATCCGGGGAGAATTAGGCTTTAAATCGCCTTTCCCTACTACTAGTGTTTGGTGTTGCATAGCTTCTTGGCCGTGTGGTTAGAGCGTTTGGTTGTGAATGAACAATGCTGTCAATTTTGAGTTCGAATCACAATTTTGTCAATTCATTATTATTTTTATTTTTTCGTCTTTTTTAATCCATAGCTGAATGACTCCTGAAGAAATATTCCTGGAGTAAAATAATAAAAAAAATATTCTACAATTAATATTTTGTAAGTAGGAAATCCCAACGCTGTTCTGTTTCCTTCACCACTTGTACTTCCGCTTGCAGTACAACGAATCACCCGAAACACATAGGCCTAAATATGTTTGTCATCAGTGCGTACGATATTTAATTCATGGATGTGTGTATATAGTGATAAAGTAACATAGCAGTGGCAAATATATGAACAGAAATGTGCCACTCATCCTTACATGAAGAACCTGTTCCTGACGAGCGCATGGCGCACTCGACTCTGTATAATAATAGAACTGGGGAAGACCGGCCTTTAGTGCTTGAATACGTCATTCGTATAGCACAAATCGAGGAAAGCTGCCAAGAGGGGTTTCCCCCGGGTAAAGCTGACACGTTCTTTACTATTACACACTGGCTCTATTGTGCAACAAGAGGGATTCTTTTTCTGGAATCACCCGGTTGACAATGGACTTTGCATGTGCTCCGGTGTTCTTTCAGAAGAACACCTCACCCGATGGCAGATAAACCGGGTTGATCCTTTACAAGAGCACCCCACCTCGCACTCGCCCTACATCATTGTAATCAATACATCCCTTTAAGGTACACTTGTGACGTCACTCTATTGTCCCAACGCTCCATTATTTTTAAGGAATGGAGAGTTGCTCGATCTTGGCTTTCTACGGAATGGAGAGTTAAGGTAGCTAAGAGCCTGTACCAGCTTCAAGAGAAACACACTATCCAGTATACATTAACTAATGTTGTGATAACGCATATTTTCCACAGAAGATTACTAAGCTATGAGGGACTCGTGTTCCTCTATGATAGTATGCTTGTGAAACGTTTATATACATGGCAGATAAACAGATCACTTTAGTGATGGGATGAGTGATTTGCATATTACGAGTTGAGAGTTCGAACGGGGTTGTCTCCCATCCCATAGGCATGACTGATCGAGGTGGAATCACACCAGGTCGGAAACGACTAATCTGTCGATCTTCAACCATAAATAGTTCGAGTTACTGTCATATGCACAACGTCCTGCATGTAAGACCAAGCGCACCAGGCAGAATCAGCGAGCGTAATTCAGAGTTCATCATTTACAATGTTAACTTCATGTCTTCTTAAATGACACATTATCGTGACATCATCGTCACGACAACATGTACTGCTTTGACAGTTAAACTAGTATCGGCGTTAAAACCATGGCCTTGGTGAGTGGGTGGGTCGGGGCCTTGGTGAGTGGGTGGGTCGGGGCCTCGGCTCCATTATTTTTAAGGAATGGAGAGTTACTCGGACGGATAGTTTCAAAGGACGACTGTGCGAAGATGGGAAGAACGAGAGTTGTCGCCCATGCTTCTCGAGTTCAACAGGACGGCGGCTCCTGTGTTGAAAGTGAACATTTCTCGGCTGTAGATCCATTTTTTTCAACCAATCCGAACCAGTCAAGAAGTGGATACAATAAAAGTACACAGCAATACATTAGAATTTCCCCTCGCACAGCGAGAGAAGTAGCAATATTTTGTCGGACGTCCATAAATAATATTATGTTCAATAAATCACTCCAGCCCTGTGGCGTATTCTTCTATACATACATTATAACAGGAACTGCCGTAAATGTAGGGCTATTCTTTGGTTGTCGCCTGCTGAGCGTTGATTGCAGCCTAAGCAGTCAAAATGTGACGCGTCTGTATATGGCAATGCATTAATTTACTGCCTTACATATATGTGTCGATGCAAGTGAAATGTATACCGGTAAACGTGAATTTCTGTCAGACATTCCGTTAATTATGGGTCTGGTATAAGATAATGCGCATGGACATAGGGATATGTAATTTTCATGTCATGTTACAAATCTTTGTAACGATAACGTGAGAGTTACGGACCAGTCAAACGGGTTGTGGAAGTTTTCGTCACCAGGTCGTCCTTCATGTAATACGAAAACCGAAGTTTACACCGTCACAGCTGAAGAAGATAGTTACTAACCTTGACCTGGGTTTTTAGCTAAAACTAAAACGATTTGGTGTAAGACTCACGAAATATAATTGACAAAGGATCTGCTGCAAGTTGCATGTATTGTCAGTCTTTTGTCCAGGATATTACCTTTTCAATGGGAGGTCTTACACCAAAGCCTTGCCTGTAAAACACTTGCGGCAGTGCATTGTACACAGAGGTCGCGAAGCCCACAATACAGCCCAACAACACTAAGATTAAAACTGCCTCAATTTGTCGTACCCTTCTGGCTACGAAATTTAACAGGAAATACCATTTACTGCAAACATTAAATGATAAATGCAAAAAAGAGCTATTTATACATCTATGTCAACAGTATTGATTTATCGTAAACTTATGATAATAGTATAATCATAACAAAACTGTCTCTTCTTTTCAATATTTTGTTCAAAATGATATCGTCAACATTTATTCTGGTTATCTTCACAGCCGTGCTCTTCAATTTGGAACACCTTCACACATGCAAAGTCCATTGTCAATCGGGTGATTGTAGAAAAATGAATCCCTCGTGTTGAATAATACAGTCATTGTGTAAGTCAGTTACCACCCTCGACCTCGGTATTCAAGCTGTATAAACACTCGCGTCCGTGCAATTGCGCACCTCGGTCGCTTCGCGACCTCGGTGTGCAATTGCACGGACGCGACTGTTCATACAGCTTGAATCCCTCAGTCTCAGGTGGTAACTATTACATA